>PISW01013399.1:0-26546 GCA_004023785.1 Mungos mungo
TCTCTCTTTCTCTCTTTCTCTCTCTCTCTCCCACACACATTCATCTCTCCTATTCTGTCTACTTACCTACATACCTATTCATCCTATCATCTACACCCACTCATCCGATCTATCTGCCTATCTGTCCATCTGTCCATGCATCCATCCATCCTGTCCTTCCTTCCTACCTACCTATTTATCTATCCCATCTATCTATCTGTCTATTCCATCTTTCTACCTGTCCCTTCCTTCTTTCCTTCCTTCCTTCCTTCTTTCCTTCCTTCTTTCCTTTCTTCCTTCCTTCCCATTCTGTCTATCTATCATCTATCTACCTACCTATCCATCTTATCCATCATCTATCTATCTACCTACCTATCCATCTTATCCATCATCTATTTATCTACCTACCTACCATCCTGTCTGTCTATCTATCTATCTATCTATCTATCTATCTATCTATCTATCTTTCTATCTGTCCATCCACCCACCCATCCTGTCTGTGTATTTATCAATTCATCCATCCATCAATCCATCCTTCTTTCCTACTTACCTACTACCTACTTATCCATCCCATCTATCTATCTGTCCACCCTAGCTAGCTATCTACCTGTCTATCCATTCCTTCCTTCCTTATTTCCTTCCTTATTTCCTTCCTTCCTTCCTTCCTTCCTTCCTTCCCATCCCCTCTGTCTATCCATCCACCCATCCATCCATCCATCCGTCATGTCCTTCCAGTACTGTTTCTCTGATAGAACTTTGACTCATATACTACATGAATGTCTTTCCATTTCATTTAGGTCTTTATTTCTTTAGCAATATTTTATAGTTTCTGTATGCATCAAACTTCCTTATTTTCTGAATTTCATTTTTGTGTCATTCCTTACTAGTGTACGGAGATGCACCTGATTTGTGTATGTTGGTCTAGTATCCTGCCACCTCACTGACATTGTTTATTAGCACTGACAGTTTTTTTGTGGACTCCTTAAGATTTTCTCTGCGTAAGATCATGTTGTCTATGAACGAGATAGTTTTACTTCTTCCTTTCCAGTCTGGATGCTTTTTATTTCTTTTTCTCATGGAATTCTGGCTAGACTTCACTACCATGTTGAGTAGAAGTGGCAAAAGCAGACATCTTTGCTTGTTCCTGATCTCGGAGGGGGAAAGCATCTAGCCTTTGACCATGGAGGATGGTGGTCACAGGAGGTGCCCGTTATCAGGGTGTGGAACGTTTCCTTCTATTCCTACTGGGTTCAGTGTCTTTGCCAGGAAAAGGCATTGGATTTTGTCCAGGGCTTTTTCTGCATCTATTGAGATGATCGTGTGCCTGGGTTACTTTTCTTCACTTCTCCGAGCGTTGGGTTAGAAATTCATTCTCTGTGGTTTCTTGGGGATTGAAGAAAGAGTCACAGTTTTACAGCTCTCCCCATAAATAATCGCCAGCTCACAGGCGCAGTTAAGTGTTTAGGACGTCTGAAAAAAACAAAAAACAAAATCAGCCCCAGTGATTGCCAGCTGTTGCAGGGAGAGAAAGGAATGAAGATGTGGTAGCACTAAAAGGCAGAAGTAAATTCAGATGTGTGATTACTTTTCCCTCTGCAGAAAGAAAGAAGGAAAGAAAGAGGTGGGGAAAGCAGAAAGGCAGGAAGGGAAGGGGAGGGGAGGGGAGAGGAGGGGAAGAGAGGAGAGGAAAAATAGGGAGGAAATTATTCACATAGGCTGTTTCTTGAACATTTTGCTCTGATGGAGTTTCCGTAGGGCTTGGGTCTTGCTAGTGACGGACCGTGATAGTCTGGTTTATGTCAGGACAACAGATCTCTTTGCCCACCTTGAGAATGGAGAATGGCAGAGGCTGGGCATCATCCAGCTTCCTCTCTAGTTTTAAAATAAAAGATCAGGGGCGCCTGGGTGGCTCAGTCGGTTAAGCCTCCGACTTCGGCTCAGGTCAGATCTCATGTTTGTGGGTTCGAGCCCTGTGTCGGGCTCTGTGCTGACAGCTAGCTCAGAGCCTGGAGCTGCTTCCGGTTCTGTGTCTCCTTCTCTCTCTGCCCTTCCCCCTCTCATGCTCTGTCTCTCTCTGTATCAAAAATAAATAAAACATTAAAAAATTTTAAAATAAAAGATCAGCCTCACTAATAACATTTACCTGGTGATTCCCCACGGTTTAGGAGGATTTGAAACCCCCCCTCCAATTGAGTCATACTTCCATGGCTGACAGTGGCTGGGGCCACACGGTGAAAGGTGGTGAGAGCTTTGAACGGGGGCGGAGAGAATAGTTTGCTATGGGACTTCGGGCAAGTCACTCCCCCTGTCTGGGTCTGTCTCTCAGGTCGTAGTGTAAAGGCAGAGGAGTCCATCACTGGAAGAGTCTGAAGATCCAGTAGGCTCCAGATCTATGAATCCCTGGAGGGACTCAGCGGCTCTCCACCCAAGTGGCATTTCTCTAGATGGCCACATTAGGGTTCCTCCCATTTCCAAGACTCTACTCTGAAAGAAAGCCACCCGAGGTCCTTAATGGCTTGTAATGGCTTCTCCACGAATCCTGGTGGCCCAGGGCTGCCGTTACTACTACAGCAGACAGATGGGGCTCTTAGCAGACAGGCGGGCAGCACCCATTTAGGGGCAGAGGACTGAGCGGATGCTGAAACAGGAGATACAGATTTCCAGAGATTTCAGGGGCAGCTGGGCAGCTCAGGTCATGATCTCATGGTTCATGAGTCTGAGCCCCACACCAGGCTCCCTGCTGTCAGCACAGAGCCCACTTCGGGTCCTCTCCCCTCCTCTCCTACTCACACACTTGCTCGCTCTCTCTCTCTCAAAAATAAATTAAAAAAGGGATTTTAGCGATAGAATGAGAAAGTACCTAGGGGTCATGGACTTCCCTGGGGACACAGGAGGCAGTAAGACAGCAAGTTGGTTTTATTTAACACATCATCTGTATTAAACCCTTTGCTTGCATGACCTAGACAGATACTGATAATGCCCATTTTACAGACAGGAAACTGAGGCCCAGAGAGAGTGGGTGACTCGTCCCGAGGCACACCGTGTACCTTGGGCTCTCTGGATGCGCCTGAATGTACAAGACTCATGGGGAGAGTTGGGCTGCTCTACCAAGAGCAGGAAACCCTGGACCTGGGATTCGGAAGTTGGTGGTCCATATTGTCTGAGGGTGGGGAAGGGTTAGGAATGCCAGACATGGGGGACCTCGGGGAGTGGGGAGAGCAGGATGAGGAAATCAGGAGAGGAGGGGGATCGACGTGCCAGGGCAGAATCCGTGGGGGGCTCCCAGCACGGGGAGACTGGGGGCCTCCGAGGTCAGCGCGAGAAGCGTGGGCTGAAACTAGGGGATCCAGGGAGTGAGCAGGGTCAGGGTGCACTCTGGGGGTGTTAGGAAGGACGGCCAGAACCCGGAGGGTGGTCAGCCTCGGGCAGGTCCTGGGCCGCGCTGGGCGGGCTGGGTCCGCGCGCGGGCTGCGGGGGAGCCGGAAGCCTGAGCCGGCCCGGCCCCGCCTACGGCTCGGCCTCGGCCCGGGCCCGCCCCCGGCCCGGCCTGGCCCCGCCCCTGCCCCGCCCCCGGCCCCGCCCCGCCCCTGCCCCGCCCCCCGGCCCCGCCCCGCCCCGGCCCGGCCGCGCCGCCCGCCTGCGCCGCTGGCTCAGACCTCCCGGCTCGACTGGCTGCGCGGACGGTGGTGAGTGTGGCGCGGGCGCGGGCGCGGGTGGGGGGCGCGGCGGCCCGGGCGGGAGCGGGGTTCGGCGGCGCGAGCCGTGGCCCCGGGCTGGGGAGCAGCCGAGGCCGGGAGACCCGGGGCGTCGCGCCGGTCGCGGCGGGGGTGGGGGGACTCTGGCGGGCCCCGAGGGTCGAGGCGGAGTGGAGGGGTGGGGGACCCGCTGAGATCCGCCGCGCGGGGCCCGCCGGGGCCGGGTTTCCAGCCTCCCGGCGCTTGTCCCACGCCGGGTTCCGTCCCTGCCCCGACGAGTGGGCCCATTGCCAGCGCGGCGGGCGTCCGAAACAGTTTCCGGACGCCGGTGTCAGAAATTCGGCTTCTAGGGGCCGCGGCATCAGCGCTTTTTGCCCCTGCCACGCTCGGTGGGTGCCTTTGTGGACGCCGGGGGGCCGTGAGAGCCCCCGAGAGGTGACAATCCGGACTCGCGCCAAGGGAGCGTTGGCCCTGGCTACACACCCCTTCCCCGCGGGTGAAGGCGGGCACCCGGTGAGCGCAGGGATGGGCCCAGACGGACCCACCGACCGACGGTGCCAGATGCGTCCTGGTGGCACCGGCTGGGCAGCCTGTGGCTGAGGTGGACATCAACTCCTCCCCTCTACTTTCCGGATCAGTATGGATCTGGGCAGTGGAGCTGGTGTTGGTCAAGGTCAGAGGATGGGGAAAGGGCCCATTCTAGAAAGGCCGTGCGTTCCACAGCTCAGGCCAGTTGGACCTTAACTAGTTTTCTGGTCACTTTTGTGCTTCCAGTTCGCGGGGCTGATGTCATTACCTGTTGGACCGAGCTCTGGTGGTTGGGAAATCCAGTTTCTGGAAGTCAGGAGCCTTTCCTTAACCCATCAGGTTAGCCTTTCCCACCAGTCTTCCCCAGGGGTTACAAATCCCTGGCCTTGGCCTGGGGCCGGGGTTGGGGAGCTGGAGGGGGGCTGGTGCAGGTTCAGGGGCAGCCTGGAAGGCGGGTTTGCCCTGCAGTTTCCCCAGGCCCTTTTTAAGGAAGGGCATGTTTGCCCCATTGTTTGCTTGTTTGCTTGGCTGCCCTGCTTACCTTCCTGCCCCCACCCCTGGCCTTCTCAGGGTGGTTCTTTTACAATGGGACTAACCTGGATTCCATTGTAAAGAGAGGCAGCAGCTGGTATCTGGGACTCCACCACGGGGTTTGGTTTTATCATAGTTGGATCAGAATCTAGAGGGCAAGTGACTTGTTCTGCCTGGCATGGAATAACACCCATGCTGCACTCGGTTTACCTCTAAGCCAGCCTTTGTCTGGGATCTGAATGTGCACCAGACTCTCTAAGAAACATTAATTGTAGATCTACCATGAGAGAGGCCCATCTTCTCTCTTTCCTGTTACTTTAAGGCATTAATAATAGATGCTTTTATTCACATTTCCAAAAGTATCCTTGTAATGTTTTTGCGGATTAAGTGACTGGGTTATTGATCGGAACCGGGATTGATTTCTTAGGTCTCTAAAATACTAGGTCCTTTGGTGAGTATACCTCCTTTTGCTCCTTCAGTCCCTTTTATGGGCTGGCTGTGAGGAGACAACCAAGTGCTACCCTTGGTCTTTAAAAGGCAGGAGAAATGGCTCCTGGTCCTGAAGGATTTACGCTGTGTGTTAAAAGTGGAAACACGTGCAGGTGGAAAAGTCCGTGCTCTCTAGTGCCTGGAAGGAGCTTGAGGGGAGTGGAAAGGAGGGAGGTGTGAGCAAGAGTCTGGGATAACCACCACGAGTTTAGTGGCAAAGCCGAGGCCAGAGCGTATGTGGACATGTGGGGGGATATGTGGACGGGGTAGGCAGCACTCCAAAGGAGCAGAAGGATCTCAGCGAAGTTTCAGAGGAGGCACAGACAAGACAAGGGTTGGACCATAAAAGGGGAACCCCTGGGAGGGAAGAAGCCAGAAGGCATTTCCAGCCTAAGTTAATTTTCACAGAGCTAAGCAGCACGCACTCTTGCTATTAATTATCCACGATGCCCCTGTAAGAATGGGCTGGTGCCCATCTGGGACTTTAAATTCTCCCACCAAAGATGAATCAGCCCAGAGCTACAGTGATGGTGGAAGCAAGGAGATTATAAGCGGGGACACTGCAACTTGTCTTGTATTTGTTTTTGCTTTTACTGCATGACAATAGCCCAGTGGGTGAGGTGGGCCATCTCATCAGGCAAAGAGACCTCCTTAACTGCATTTCTCTAGTACGGACGCGTTTATGAGGTCGTCGGTGCCCACTCAGCCTGCGCTGGTCCGTTCAGGACTTGACGGATGTTTGCTTAACCTGAAAATTGTTACTTGAGCTCCACGTGGTGCCTTCCTGGGTGCACACAACTTCTTCTTCTTGTTTGAATCTGCGTTGGTGTTCTGGGCGCCGTGACAGCCCTCCCTTGGCTAACATTGTGTCCTTTGGATGCAGGTTATTTCAGTAGGAAAACTGCGTGTGATTTCTCAGGCTTTAAGACAGGGACAGGGGGCGCCTGGCTGGCCCCGGTGGAGCATGTGACTCTTGATCTCGGGGTTGTGAGTTCGAGGCCCACATTGGGTGTAGAGATTACTTGAAAGTAAAATCTTAAAAAAAAAAAAAAAAAAAGACAGACATGGACGGAAGAAAGGAAGTAACGAGGGTGTCTGCGTGGCGGCTTCCTGCTGGCCGGCATTCGGTGGGATGTTAATCCACCAGGATCCTAAAGGCTCCTTCCTGATCAGTGTTAACTTTCCGGAAAAGATCAACCGGAGAATTTCTGCTGCTTGCACGGCGAGCTTTAGAACCGACCGTGTTCCTGGCGCAAATATAAGAGCCTCGCATTGACTTTGGCCTCACCCTTGAGTCCAGGGAGGTTATTTGTAGAGGACGCATTGGTACTTTTGAAAGTTATCTAAAAAATAACTTTGTTGCACAGCTTGGTCTTATATCACGGAGCCTGATTTTTTTTTATTTTTTTAATTTTTTTTTTTTCTGGAGCTGTAATCAGGGTGTTACAGTTTTGTATCCTGATGCAGTCGTGTTCGTGTTCTTATGCCGTTTCGTCAAAACTCATCATTCCTGTGGAAACTTGGGGATGTTACTTGTCCAGGAATCCAGAGGGAAGCTCCCCTCTCCCGATTCAGGGGTCGGGAAGGGAGCAGCCCACCTCCCCAGTGGAAGGATTTTCCATCCCGCAAATCACTGTAATTTGTACTTAGGCCGTACTTGAACCTGGCTTTCAGATTGTGGTAACTTTATCTTTGATTGGTGGGACGTGGCCCCCTGTGGAAACAGACTGAATCCAGAGATGGCATTTGAAAATATTTCTCTGAAATCTTTCCTAAAAGCTTGAATTCGTTTGAGGTCAAATAGCTAAAGACTTGAAGTACAGCGTTCTCACTTCCTTTTCCGACGAGCTCTGGAGATCCCATTGTCTCCTTTGGTCGCAATTGAAATTCTTCTGGAAATTCTTCCTCCGTCATTTAAAGTTTCGGAAGTACCGTTCGCCTTGGCTGTTTTCCGGAACCGCAGGCACGTTAGATTCCATTCTTTCTCACAAAAATGGCCTTTTGTAGGATCTTTGTATTTTCAAGATGGCTAAGTAGTTTCAGTTGAAGAATTTGCCAGGGGCGCCTGGGTGGCTCAGCTGGTTAAATATCCGACTTCGGCTCAGGTCCTGATCTCACGGTTTGTGAGTTCAAGCCCCGCGTCGGGCTCTGTACTGACAGCTCAGAGCCTGGAGCCTGTTTCAGATTCATGGTCTCCCCTCTCACTGTTCCTCCACCACCTCCTTGCTCTCTGTCTCTCTGTCTCAAAAATAAATACACATAAAAGAATTTGGAGCATTGTTCGATTTAATATATGTAGTTTCTTAGAGTTTTTATATTCACTTAATGTTGACATTCTCGTAGAGAACATTTTTTCTCCGGAGATCGCAAAAGACCAGATCTTTTTGGCCTTGCCAGCTGGTTCCTCACCGTGTGTCAACAGGGGCTATGAGTGCTGACAATTTGCATGAGTGCCCCCCCCTCCGCTTTTTTGGGGTGTTTAAGGAACCTCCCCTCCCCCATAGCTTCAGTGTTGCGAATATTCCAATCAGAGCTGGTCTCTGGGTCCCATTTCTGGGGCTGGAGGGTGAGGACAGACAGAATTGGATAATCTCTCTCTGTTTCTCTCCTTGAAAGAAGTGATTTTAGAAGGAGGATTAGGTTGGTGGTAAAAAGGCTGCTTTATCTTCTCCCTGAAGGCCTCGCCCTTTTCTGGGCCGATCTGATGTATTTTTAGAAGAGTTTATCACCCACATGTGTTTAAAACCACTTTGTGAGAGTTTGGAAATCCCGACGTTTTAAGGGAGGGGTACAGATGTGTGGCCTGGGATCCTTGGGCTCCAGCGGGGAGGAGTTTTGGAGAGTCCTCAAACCTCAGGGCCTGTACATTTGCTTACATTTGGGCATCTCCCTCGCTCTCTCTCTCTCTCTCTCTCTCTCTGTCTCCCTCCCTCTCTCTTCTTTCTTTCCTTCCTTCCATTCTTTCTTCCCTCTCTCTCTTCCTTTTCCTCTCCCTCTCCCTTTTTCTCCTCTCTTCCCTCCCGCTCACCCTCTCTCTTCCTTTCTTCTTCCTTCCTACTTTCCTTCCTTCCTTCTTCCTTTCCCTTCCCTCTCTCCTCTCCTCTATTCTCATACTCTCCACCCGTTCTCCCTCTCCCCCTTCTTTTCTTCCTCCTTTTCTTTCCTTTTTCTTTTTCTTTTCTTCTCTCCCTCTTTCTTTCCTTTCTCCTCCCCATTTAGGAATCCTAGAAACTCCAGTCACAGACACAGACTGCACCAAATCTTTTGTATTTCACCAAAATACACTTTTAAAAACTTACTTTAAGAAAAAATATATACCTTTTTAAAAAAAACTTTGTTTTTTAAAAATTGAACTTGAATGCCTTTGGATGAGGCCTGCCTGCCCCAGTTCACCTTCTAGGTCAGTCTTAGGGCTTGCAGGAGAGTTGCAGTTAGTACAGGGCATTCCCGGGGACCCCTCGCCCGTTTCCCCCAGCGCTGACCATGTCCTACGTCATTCCCACAGCACGTCTGCCAAACCAAGGCGCTGACAGCGGTGCTGCACCACAAACTCCAGACTTTGGGAGTTCACCGGCTTTCCCACTGACAGTCTGTTTCTGTCCCAAGGTCTCATCCCTGGCACCACATGTCATTTATGCCCCTGTCAGCCTCTGGCCCTGCAGCGCCTCAGTCTTGTTTCTCCGGCTTCTCGAGGTGTACCCGTCAGAGGTTTTGTAGAATTCCCCTCTGATGGGGTTTGTCTGGGGTTTTCCTCCCCGTCACACTGGGGTTACGGGTTTGGGGAAGAATTGGCGAGGATGTGAGGCGCCTTGCTCGGGCGTCAGGGGGTCCTAATAACGTGAACCTTCATCCCTAGACTGAGGGGGGCGGTTGCCAGCTTTTTCCATTGCAAAATTCCTGTCTTTGTCCTGTAGACTGTCCCTTAAAAGCAAGAAACTAAATCCAGCCCACACCCGGAGCGGGAGGGAGAGACTAAGCTCCACCCCCTGGGGGGAGGGGTATTGGCTCACACCACTGGGATTTTTCTGTAAGGAACACTTGTCTTCTGTATGTAAAGGATGCACACGTCTAAAGAGCTTGCACCACGGACCTTGCGGTCGGATATGGTGTAAGTCTCCCTGCTACAAGGATGCTGCGTCGCATCGCTCCCCCAAGCCCTGGGGGGCCCCGGAGAAATGTAGCACACAGCCCTTGCCCTGGAGGGGTGTAATGGGGTCCATTTAAGGAGACACAGCCTCACCTGCAGACCTGAAGCAATTAGACGCACAAGGAGGGCTGGACGGAGCGGGACAGGCCAGAGGAAGGGGGAGAGCTCAGCGGGTCACGTGTCCCGCCCGGTTCTCACCTTAAGTTTTGCTAAAGGCAAGGCGGATGTTTCCCTCAATTTTCAAAGACGTGACAGTTACAATCCCCACGGTCAACTGGAATATAGCCAGAATTGAGGACATAAGCAAATATGAGACTCCCAAGTAACACAGATATTTATCATCGAGACAGACGCCCAGGCATGTTCCCCTTACTCAGAAGAGGCCCCCGAGGAAACTAGTAACTCTTCCTGGGCACGGGGTTCTTGCACAGTGGGTGCCAGTGCCCCAGGCTCCCGGCTTTGGCACAGCACGTGGAGGGGGGCGGGTGGGATCTGCGGGCAGCCCCGGGCTGGACCTCCCCGGGCTGGGCCTCCCTGGGGTAGCGCAGAACGACCCGGTCATGTTCTTCTTCCTGTCTGCAGACTTTCTGGAAGCGGAGAGAAAAGCAGAATCCGTATCAGGAAAGAGTCCCAATACTTTTGGGGGGAGGGATGCTGAAAGAAGGCCTCACTCAGAATGAGGCAGCACCCCAAGTTTACGAGGCTGGAGGTTTCCTTGCGTTCAGACAGGATCTGGGGGGAGCGGCCCCCCGGCTGTGGGCTGTCTCAGTGGGGCGTGGCTGCCTGCGTGGATTCTGCTGTGAAGGGTCTCTGCACGCCGTCGAGGTGTTGAGGCTTATTTTTGGAATCTAACTCTCCTTCTTGGCAGGAGTTGAAGACTTTCGGGGGTTTTCTAGTTGCTCTCGGGCTGCTGGTTAATGAAGCAGAACCCTGGTGCGGGGTCCCTCCCTGGAAGGTCCAGCCTGGTGCCCACCTCGCTTGCGCCCGGCTGTGGTGCTGGGAAGCCTCCCGCGGCCCGACCCCACGCCCCTGGCCACGCGCCGCTCGCCTGTGTCCCCTGGACCCGCCACTTGCCTTAGGATCTGGACTCAGTTTCCCCCTTGGGTCTGCTCCCGTATCTCCCCCTCGGTTGGTTAACCTCGCCTCCTCAAGGGGTTCCTTGAGGCCTGGGAGGGAGGGTCCATCCATTCTCCCTTGTCTGATGTAAACCAGCAGGCTTCAGAACCGCCTGCTTGAAAGATGGGGCACAGCCCAAAACTCAACGGGAAGCACTCTGGTTCGGTAAAGAGGACATGGTTAGTATGGCTTCGGGGACAGTAGAGTCAGAAGAGCAGTTCATCCATCTTTGCACCAAAGAGAAGAAATCCAAAGCTTTAATCGCTCTGCAAACACCCAGGGAGGGGCTAAGGGCCCGCAGCTGGGCAGCAGCCCGAGACTGTTCTCGGGACCAAGGGCTGTGGTGACATCATTTTGCCCGCCCGTGGGAGGACACAGGAGGCTGGCCTGGGGAGGCCAGATACCGGTTTGCAGGGGCCGCTCTTTTTCTCTCCACTTAAAAAAAAAAAAGTAACTTATTTTAAATTTAAATTAAATTAATTATAAATATAATAAATAAATATATTAAGTGACGTCAGCTTAGTAAGTTATATTGGTCTATTGCATTGACTTTTTTCTCGACTTGATTTTTGATCATGTAATATCTCTATCGCAAAGTATAAAAACGGTCAGCAAAAGTGTGGGCGAAGGATGTCCGTCCCCCAGGCCACCTCCATCTCCTGCTCATCGGCGGCCACTCTTACCAGTTTTTTTTCTTTTTGGGTTTCTTTTTTAATTTTTAAATGTTTATTTATTTTTGAGAGAGAGAGAGAGAGACAGAGTGCAAGTGAGGGAGGGGCAGATAGACAGGGAGACGCAGAGTCCGAAGCAGGGTCCAGGCTCTGAGCTGTCAGCACAGAGCCTGATGCGGGGCTCCAACCCACGAACTGCGAGATCATGATCCAAGCTGAAGTCGGATGCTTAACCACCTGAGCCACCCAGGTGCCCCTACCAGTTTCTTATATATCGTTTTGGAGACATTTTATGCACATTCCATAAGGAGAGCCATAGATCCTTGTGCCCAAATGGCAGCCTGCTCTGCGCACTGGTTTGGGCTTAGATAGCGTGATCTAAGAGATGCGTTCGCACACGTAAAGCTCTTGCTTGTTCCGTTTTGCTAGGTGCTTCCATCGCGGATCTCCAGGAAAGCTGCACGGTGCACAGAAGTCGCATGCCCCCCGTTCAGTTTCCCCCATTGTAAATATCGCACATCCTCAGGGTGTATCTGTCGCGAGTGAGAAACTGACATGGGGTGCCTTACTCTTAGCCAACTCCAGACTACTCCGATTCACAGGAAGAACTTCCTTCCACTGGATCCTGTCCCGGGATCCAGTCCAGGATCCTGTGTTGTATTTAGTCGTTACGTCTCATTCCCTGGTCTGTGACGGTTTCTCGGACTTGCCTTATTTTCTGTGACCTTGAGGCACTTTTGAGGAGTACTGTCCTCATCCTCTGTAGAAAGTCTGGGTTTGTCTCGTGTTTTCTGCTGCTGAGCCTGGAGTCGAGGGTTTGGGGGAGGAAGACCACAGAGCTGACACGCACTTGTCTCCCCATTTTATCAGCAGGTGCGTGACGTCCATGTGCCTTCTCACCAATACTAAGCTTGACTGTCTGTCTCTCTCCCATTTTAACTGCATCTTCTGGAGCGAGAGGAGCATCTTGTCGTGTGTGATGACCCAGGGGAGTTGTCCAGGGCGGGCCAGGATCAGCCTGAAGGGTATGGGGTTAAGGAGTGGGTACAGACCCCCGAGTCCCTCGGAATCCTCTGGGGGAGGGCTGGGGGGCGGGGCAGCCTGTGAAGGAGACAGGTGCAGGCCTAGGCCAAACAAGGAACGCCCTCCAGCCTGGGAAGAGAAGAACAGGAAATAGGAAGTGGCCTTAGTGGTGTCGTGGCTGAGGGAGTGAGGCCCGTGGTGGGGGGAAAAGGGGGTGTACCTGGGGGCTTGGAAGAGAAGCAGGGAGACGGAGGGTCTGAGCACCTGGGCAAAGGGAAGAGGGGTGTTTATTTTTACATGTTGATCAGGAAAGATTTGAGCCTTCGTAGAGATCTTAGGAGAGAAGTGAGCTGAGAGGCAGGAGTGGCCGGAGGGACTCTGTTGGAGCAGAATCCCCGGGGAGATGGCGGGGCGTGCCCAATGCCAGGGGGCCACACTCCTATAGGGTTAGATGAAGATGAGCCGGAGAAGGGCTCCTTCTGAATTGAGGGCTGGCCGACAGGTGTCGGGGGTGGGGGGGATAGGATGGGAGTATATGGGAATCAGGTCTGCTGGGGAGCTGGGGGGGTAGAAGCGCAGGGGGCCCCACTGTGGGAAGGAGGGGAGCCCCCAGGTGGGGAATATGGGCCGCCCAGCCGTAAGGTGGGCGTATTCATTTCCTGTGGCCGAGCTGGGGAGGAGGGGGGCGAGAGAACACAAGTCCGTGAGCTCACAGAAGTCCAAAATGGATGTTACAATCAAGGGTCAGCGTTCCTTCCGGAGGCTCCAGGGGACCCTCCATCTCCTTGCGTTTCCTGATTTCCAGAGACACCTGCGTTTCTTGGCTCGTGGCCCTTTGCTGCAGTTCCAAAGCCGTTAGGGGACCAGCCCCCCTGTCCTCAGGCCCTCCGTCCTCCCTCTTATGGGGAGCCTTGCGGTTGGGCCCACCGGGTACCCCGGACAACTTCCTCACCTCAGAGTCCTTAACCAAAGTGTGGCTGCAGGGTCCCTCCTGGCGTTGAAGGTGCCGAGTTCATGGATTGAGAGGTTCTGGGGACTAGGGTGTGGACCACGTGAGGGAGCAGTATTTTGGCGAGGGGATTTAGGCAGCCACGTAAAGGCATGGAGCTAGTGGGCCCAGAATGGGAGCACAAGGTGGGACAGGGTCTGCCCTTGACTCTTCTTGCCTTCTGGCGATGACACCTCTGTGGTTTCGGGGGACCCCCTCCCTGGTCTGTACTCTGCTTCCCTGTACATCATTAGAATGGACACTTGTATTGTAACTGCCGTGCCCAGGCTCTGAGCACACCCCTCCGAGGTCTGGGCACTATTAGCCCATTTTCCAGATGAGAAAACCATGGCACAGAACTCACCCAAGTTCACCAAGCCTAGAAGGGGCAGAGCTGGGGGTTTGAACCAAGGGAGCTGAGTTCCAGAGTTTCTGCTCTTCAACATCCCACCTGCCTTTCACTTTTCTTCTGGGCTTTTACGTTCGCCTCTCCGTGCTACACCTGCTTACATTACTCTGTGTCAGCAACCTGCGCCACAGTCCATGCCGTTCCTGGTGACCCCCGAGAGATGGCTGGTGCCTGCCCACTCTTGTGAATGCCTGGGGGAGTGCATGCAGGTATTTCTAGAACCCCCAGCTGTGATGGTGTCTTGGTCCCTGACTCGGTGGCCGTGGTCTCAGAGTCTCCACGCATCAGGTCCTGCTTGGATTCTGCTCTGAAGCCCGTTGTGTCCTGTCCTGTTGCCCAGGGGGACCCCTGAACATCGGGCATCATGTCTCTCTCCTCCTCCTCCGCTTTTGGACCAGTTCGTGGCTCATCTCAGCAGAAAGGGGTGGGCCTGGGAAGGACAGATGACCCGAGACTCCTTTGGCCCCTCGGCTGCCCAGAGTGTCCATCCGTTCAGTCCTCACTGGTTAGAAACAAGTGCGGAGGACAGAGATGCCAGCCAGGGTGCGAACCCTCCCCCTTCCCTGTCCCCCTGCGGCAGCAGGAGTTGCTGACATTTGTGGTCTCTCGGGTAGAGGACAGAGCCTCTGGACTTTCTGAACCCCATGAAGAAAAGACAGATGGTCATTTCTGGGGAATGGATGACTCACCGTCCGGTTTCCACGTCGTGAACGTGGAGGGACAGGTGTGGTTGAGTTTGGGTGATGGCAGTGATGGGCAGTATAGTCATGGACGCGCCCCTCGCTCCTTCAATGACCCCGGCCGGAACCCCGAGCGGGCGTTGGCCCACACTGGGGGCACCTTCCGCACAGCAGACCTTCAGCCCCGACCCTCATCACTGTCCTAGACGGGCATCGAGGAGTGGACATGAGCCCAGCTGGAGTTTCAGAGATCGGGGCTTCTTTTTTTCTTTCTGATTCTATCTTGTTCCTGTTTGCACGCCTCCACACTTCCCTTTCCCCCCACATCCTGCCTCGACATCCCCAGGGTGCCCTGTGGAGAAACCCCACTCTCCTCGGGAATCCCGGAGGACACGCAGCATTTCAGACCCAGTGAAGTGACTCCACTTCTGGAGCGTGTCTGGTGGCACTTTGGTCCCCTCCTCATGTGACCTGGAGCTGAGCCAGGACACCATCTGTCCCTGAGGCTTGTCCTCATGTAAACATCCTCCCGCAAAAACGTCCTCGGCTTCTCAGTCGAGGTGTTTGAGTGAGAGCCTCCTATTTATGTCTCTTTCCAGATCTTGATGCCGTCCAGGGTGGGGCTTATTTTCCATCCACATCTGTCCCAGTGTCAGGGTGACCAGCTTGTGCTGGCTTGGAAGTCCTGGGGCTTGCCCGGGGTGAGCACCAGGACCCCGTATCCAGGGGAACCCCGCCATCCCCGGCAGGTGGGGTGGAGGCTCACCCTGCCAAGCACCCGTGATGTTCGGAGCCTAGTGCTGGATGCCAGGGATGTGGATTTTAATAAATGTCAGCCGGTGTCCTTGCAAGTCCCACAGACTGATCAGCAAGATGAAGAAAAGTGCTCCGTGACAAGCGGAGCAGAGCCACGTGTGTTAGGAACGGTGGATGCATTATGAGGGCTTCTGGGTCCCCCACTGGTCTGGGTGCTTTCACAAGCGGGTTCATTTAATCCTCCCCAGAGCCTTAAGAAACTTCCAGTGACCCCTTTTATGGATGGGATAACTGAGGCACCAAAGTCATGCCATTTGGCCACAGGCAGTCTGGCTATAGACCCTGCACCCTTGATTTCTGCACTGTGTAGGGGTCCCAGAGGGCATTAGTTCCCCCCTGGGAAGGCCAGAGGTGGCTTCCTGGGGGAGGTGATTCGCCAGCTGGGGTTTGACAGGCGAGAGGAATTTGCAGCCCACCAAGGGCTGTGGAACGCGCATGCCCAGGGCGTGTCTGGGGGCATCTACGTGAGGCTGCAGACGCATCAGGAATGTGCAGGGGCGCCTGGGGGGCTCAGTCTGTTGAGTGTCCGACTTTAGCTCAGGTCATGATCTCACAGTTTGTGAGTTCGAGCCTCACGCCGAACTGGGATCCTCTGTCCCCCCTAGCCCCCCACCCTTCCCCCGCTTGCCCTCTCTCTTTCAAAAATAAATAAAATGTTAAAAAAATGTACCAATAAAGTATACCATTCCGTGGCTTGTAGCACATTCCCAGTGTTGTGCAAACCTCACCTCTCTCTAGTTCCGGAACATTGTGGTCGCCCCAGTTGCCCTGTACCCGTTAACAGTCACCCCTGTTTCTCCCAGCACCCTCCCCCCAGCCCCTGCCCTGCACTGACTGCTTTCTGGGTCCAGACCTACCTGTTCTGGGCATTTCATATAATGAAACGCAGGGACTCCCACCCGACGCGGTCTTTGCGTCTGGCTTCTCTTGCCATCGCGTTTTCGGGATTCACCCAGCGATCTCCTGGGGTCGGTGGCAGTGGGAAGGCCCAGGTCATGGCCAGACTTCCCAGAGGTCACACTTTCCCCCTGGAACGGAGGGTGCCGGGCCGACCTCTCGCTGCCGGCCTCTGCTCCGCCAACACCAACCACGGCTGTGCGGGCGCAGAGCGAGGAAGACCCGAACCCCCGAAGTAGCTCCCATCAGGAGGTTCTGGAGAGTTCCGAGACTGTTCAGGCCAGACTTCTTAGCAGCAGGTTGGTTGCCGAAAAGCAAGGTCTCCCTGGGTTTGTTCCCGTGTCCCGAGGCTTCAGGATCGGTTCCTTCATCAGCTCAGGATGTGAGGGTCCCTGGGGACAGTGTGGCTTCTCTCCCGGGTTCCGAGGGCCTTTCCTGCTCTTTCACCAGGAATCTGGGGCTGCGCTGCTCTGTGAGGCCATGGGGGACGGGCCCGTGCCTGTCCCCCCCGCGGGTGAGGAGGCCAGTGGCCCACATGGCCCAGTACAAGATCCCCTACGTACTCCGCTGCGGACCAACATTGTGTGTCTTCCCCTTCTGTCTGTCTTTCCTTCCAAACGAGAAGGAAGAGTTTCCTGGAGATCTGCGTTTGGTTGATATTAAGGTCCTGGCCCTCCGCCCCCCACCCGCAGTCCTTATTAAAGACATGGATCATTTTGAATTGCAAAACGATTTTGTCAGTGATGAAATTAGTTGGAATCCATAATAGGCAGGCGTTTTTTTCACCGTGTCTGGAGTGTGTGGTGTGAGTCTGCAGAAAATACATCTTTTTACACGTGTGAAGGAGACAGAGAGAGAGAAGAGAGAGAGAGAGAGCCGTTCAAATATGCTGCTCCCATATTTTTCTTTCCACGTTTCATTTGGGGGTAAGGTGCAAAACAAGGCCGATGATAGTGTCGGTGTCTCCCAGCCTGGGAGGTGTTGGGTGAGGGCAGAAGCTCTCCCAAGTCCAGGGGCGCCTGGGTGGCTCAGTCGACTGAGCGTCCGACTTCCATTCAGGTCATGATCTTGTGAGTTCCAGCCCCTCATCAGGCTGTGTGCTGACAGCTCAGAGCCTGGAGCCTGCTTTGGGTTCTGTCTCCCTCTCTCTCTGTCCACCCACTGAAGTGTCTCTCTTTCTCTCTCTGTCTCAAAAATAAGTAAACATTTGGGGCGCCTGGTTGGCTCAGTTGATTAAGCGTCCAGCTTCGGCTCAGGTCATGATCTCACAGTTTGTGGGTTTGAGCCCCGTCTTGGGCGCTGTGCTGACATCTCACAGCCTGGAGCCTGCTTCGGATTCTGTGTCTTCCTCTTTCTCTGCCCCTCCCCTGCTCATGTCTCTGTCTCAAAAATAAACATTTAAAAAATTAAAAAATAAATATTAAAAAATAATAATAATGAAAAAGAAGCAGTCCAGAGTCTGCTGGGTGCGGGTTCAAACCCTAGCCCTACCTACTCTCTCTCTCTGTGACCTTGGCCAAGCAGCTTAACCTCCCCGGGCCCCAGTTCACTGCGTGTGTGAGTTGGGGTGCCAAGAGCAGTCCCTCCTGACTTGGTGCCGTGAGCATGACGCGGGATGCCGTGTGCGGGCGTGGATGACAGAGCTGGGTACGGTACAGCCGGAGCCCGCGCGTCCCATCTTAATGCAGTTCCAGGGCAAGCGCGAATTCATATGTTCGTGTGAGTCTGGGGTGGGGGTGGGGAGTGGTTGGCAGATAGTGGGGTTTGCTCAGACCAGGACCTCTGGGTTCAGAGATTCCCCGATAAGGTCTCAACAGCCAGGTTATCTGGTCCCCTTTGCACCCTTCACTTTCTTGCAGGTTCAAGCGAGACTCAGGTCCAGGAGGGCGTGGACACCAGTCCCATCCTGATTGGCCCCTGAGGCTGAGGGGAGGGCTCCCTGGTTGGTCACCTTCACCCTGCCCGCCTCCCTTTCTGGTGGCTCATTAGATTAAACCATGAGAGGCTGGGCATACCCGGAAAAGAATAGATGGATGTCAGGGACCCCAGGACTCAGTTTGCAAAAGGTTAAAAATTCGTTCAGACAGTTGCATTCATGACAGCAAGGAAAGGGGAGACACATTTTGGGAATACTGAATGAATAAATGTCAGCAATTTGGAAAACTCACTGGCCCCCACATGCCTCATTCCCCACCCCTCTCTCCTGTTCTCACTGGGGACTTAGGGGAGTGAAAATTGGGGGAGAAGTTAAAAAAAAGTCTTGGCTATTAGAGTGCTGCGTGGTCCTCCCAAACTCAACCCTATCCAACAAAATCTTATTTCTTAGTATTTAATTTCTCTTGTTAGGTAGAAATTAAATTATATTTAAATTCATTAATTAGATTTAATATAATTTAATTTTTCTCCTTGGGGGTGAGGGGGGTAGGCAACTATAATGAAAACAAGGTTGAGAAATCCTGTTCTAAACCCGGGTTTGATGAAATAGCTACTCCCAGACTCACTCCGGAAGCCCAGGAATAATTATCCGAATACCCCTACTGCCCATGTAAGAGAGAATCTCTCACTGAGGAAGTCCGTGAACAAGGGGAATTTGCAGCTAGGGCCCCTAAGATTCCAAGTGGCACATTGAACAGGTGACAACGTAGGGCCTGAGATCGTGCAGCCAGTCATGGGCCAGTACAAGTTCAAGTCCAGGCCTCCTTGTATTAGAAATGCCTCTCTGTGCACCAGACAGAGCTCCTTTTCCTTTTCTGTGACTCACACCGGGCTGCATGGCACTGGGCCCCAGTGCGGTACTGAAACGCGAGGTCCCCAGTTCCCAGGTTCCCAGAGTCATCAGAATTTCAAGATGGGGATAGCAGAGAGTTGGGCTGAGCCTGGGTCCACCCCCACCCCCCAGGGCTGCCCTACACCCCGTGACATCTTCCACATTTGAACAATGGGCTTGGAATGCCTGTGTGGATTTGAAAGTCACTAATGACCCGTTCAGAGATGCGGAAACGGAGTTCCCCAGCCCTGAGTATTTCCTGGAGCTTGGGGGGTGGGGGGAGACACGAGGAAGGTGCTGGAAGGTGGTGGAGAGTCACCTTCAGCATGTTCTCTTCCTCGGGCAGCCAAGAAAAGCCACTTTCGGGGTCTAATAACAAAGTTAAACAAGTGGGGAGGGAGGAAGGAGACCCCCTCGTCTGCTCCTTCATTTCCCCCCTCCAGACTCGCCGTAACTATGGCAACCTGGGATCCGCTGAGGCCCCCCTGGCCGCCAACGGGATTCTCAAGGCTGTGCTTTTATGTGGCTGAACTGTGGCTTTGCTGTTCCGTGAAACTCACAGCCGCCTTCCGGTGGGTCCCAGAGAAGGGAGCGCCGGTATCAGATGTGACTGTGCCAGCACCTCGGCCCAGCCCGTAGGTGGCCTGATCTGGAGGGACAGAGGGGCCTCTGGTGACGCCCGTGTGTGTGTGTGTGTGTGTGTGTATGTGTGTGTGTGTGTCTGCGTGTCTGGCATTGTGTCTGTCTTTGTGCGCATGTCTGTGTACCTCTTTGTGTGTGTGTGGTCTGTCTGTCTTGTGTGCCTGTGTGTCTGCGTGTGCGTACATGTGTGTGTTGGAGTGAGATGCCTGGCTGCCCTTTCAGAGTCACGTCGGGGGTGGGGGGGGTGAGGACCAGGACGGGGAGGCAGGTTGAGCAGATCTTTCTGGAAGGGTGACTAGGTGGGGGGCTAGGTGAGCCTGCTGCCTCCCCCCCCCCCACGCCCCTACCCCCAGGGGAAACCAAATTAAAAAGAAATGGGGGAATGTGGGGAGAAAAAGAAATCGAACTGAAATGGCATTTCCTGGCCTGGGGCCTGGGGAAGGGAGGCTGTGGAATTTATTTAGAAACCCTTCACACCAGCTGGTTATGGGTTTTTTGTTTTGTTTTGTTTTGTTTTTTACTATTCCAGTCTGTTGCTTTTCAGAATTATGAGTGTTTAGTATGTGGCTGTTTGACACAAAGGCAGGAGTCCCAAGAGACATTGACCTGATGAGGCTGCCGATGCCTGGACAATCCAGCCACCCGGCCTTGATTTCCCGAAGCTCAGGCCCTTCCTTCCTTGAGAGGAAAGGAGGCCCCCGCCCCCACCCCCACCCCTGACACCTCCACGCTCCCCCTTGGCCACACAGTTTCTGGCTGCCTGCTGTCACTCCGGGCAGGAAGGGGCAGTGGTTTTGAAGTGGAGGAATTTGGGCTTCCGAGTTGAGTCATTGTTTCCGAGTCATTGTTTCCCAACAGTTGGACCCAAACCTTCTCTGCACAATTGAGGGCCCCCCAAAAACCGTATTTTCCCTCCTAGAGCAGCTCCCCCAGCAGCCGGAGCGCCCAGTGCTATTTTAGGCTTTCTGTACACCCCATGTTTTCAGCTCATGTGGTTTTCTTCTGTGACTCAGTTTTTATAATAAATTGTGTAGGCCGTTCGGGGTCTGCCTTTCCTGAGACAGGAAGGGACCATGAGTCCTTGACGTTCAGCGAGGTCGGGAATTCCTCCTGAGCCCACCACCCCCAGCCCGTGTCCCCGTGCGCCCGTGCCAGGGGCCGGAGCAGCTGCTGGGCGTTCCTGGGCCTCACGTCTGTGGGCTCCGTCCCTTCCTCCTTCTGCTTTTCTGTTCCCCTGTGTCAGAGGAAACTGACAACATGCTGTGACCACTTTTCGTAAGGTTCCCAGTTGTAAGCGCTGGCCCCGTTTTCACAGAGATGCCCCTGCCGTCTAGATGTCCCCCGAGGACCCGAATGTAGCCGCCACCCACCGTCCCCTCCGCCTGCATGTACGGGCCTTCCACGGTTCGCTTCTAGTTTCTGTTACAGACGGGCTTCCTCTACACTTTCTAGGGTTGGGCCACTCCTCTTCTTTCTAACCTTCCATGGCTCCCCTGTTCCATTGCACTGCCGTCCTCCAGAAGCAGAAAGTGAGCCACTTACATAGTTGGAAAATGTCGAGTAGCTATATTTTAAAAAGTGCAGAGACACAGGTGAAATGAATTGCAAGAACACATTTTACTTAACTCCACCTATCTGAAACATGGTCATTTCTACACACAGTCGACATAAAAAATTACGAATGAAATTCTTCAGGTTAATATTTAAAAATATTTTGAAATCCGGGGTGTGTTTTATGTTGACGTCATATCCTAAGTTGGGTGCTAATATTGTGTCAGAAACGTTTGATCCGGAGTCACAGCTCCTTCCCGTTGCCGCAGGAAAAGTAGATTCTCATCGCCGAGGTCCTTCAGAAAAGCTGCCGATCATTGCCTTTTTTTTAAGTTTATTTCTTTATCTTGAGAGGAAGAGCATGCGTGGGAGGGGCAGAGAGAGAGAAAACCCCAAGCACCTTCCACACTGTCACTTCGGGGAGCTCGAACCCATGAACCACGAGAGGGTGACCTGAGCTGAAATCAAGAGCTGGATGCCTAACTGACTGCGCCACCCAGGCGCCCCTGCATGTTGGATTTTACATTTAAATCAGTTAACCTTGAAATACAATTTAAAAATTCAGTCCCTGGGTCACACCAGCCACATTCCGAGGGTCCGGCTACTGTATGGGGTGGGGGGTGGGGGGATGGCCAGGCAGCCATATTGGACAACCCAGATGGAGACCATTTCCATTCTTCCTGAAGGTTCCATCGGGCAGACATCTACAATAAAAATCCAACACCTCCACAGGACTTTCAAAGTTTCAACCTCCTGGTCCCAACCAGTCTGGCTTTAGTCACTGACTCTGTCTTACACGGACTCACTTTCCCTTGCCTCTCTTCCTACTTTGGGACCCCCTCCCCTCTCTTCCCCCTGGGAAATCTCCTCTTTTGGTCTCAGTTCAAAGGCAAAGAGAGAGCTTCCTCGAAGGAGTCGAAGGAGTCTCCCCTTCTGCCCGCGGCAGAATCCATTGCTGCCTCTGCTTCCCACGGGTTCTAGAAGACAAGAGGGAATGCAGGGGAGGGGGGAGGATCTGGTGCGCAGCCCTCAGAGCTCATTTCCCCAGTTCTCCTGAGACAGGTTTCAGTGGATCTTCTAAGGCAGCCTTAGCCCTGCCCCTCTAGAAAAACAGAGGGGCACAAAGGGCGGCCCTGTGTCCTGCTCCAGCTGGCCCGGGGCTGCTGAGCACGGGGCTTCAGACAGGAGTGAATGCTCTCTGGGTCATTCCAGGCGGCCTGAGCTCTGCGAGGTGGCGGAGAGGGCGTGGCACCCTTTCTTTGCCCTCACGGAAGGAAACATGTGCCTGGCTGCGCTGGTAACTGCCTTCTCTTTTTTTTATTTATTTTTTTCAATTTAATTAAAAAAAATTTTTTTTGAGAGACAGAGGGAAAGACAGCATGAGCAGGGGAGGGTCAGAGAGAGAGGGAGACACAGAATCCGAAGCAGGCTCCAAGCTCTGAGCTGTCCGCACAGAGCCCGATGCAGGGCTCGAACCCACAAACCATGAGATCATGACCCGAGCTGAAGCCGGACACTCAACTGACTGAGTCACCCAGGCGTCCTGATTACTGCCTTCTTAAAATGGGAGCTGGTGTGTGTGTGTGTGTGTGTGTTTACTTTTTCAAAACTGTCACAGAGCACCTGGGTGGCTCAGTTGGTTAAGCGTTTGACTCTTGATTTTGGCTCAGGTCATGATCTCATGGTTCCGTGAGTTTGAGCCCCATATGGGGCTCTGCGTGTTGATTGCACACAGAGCCTGCTTGGGATTCTCTCTCTCTCTCTCTCTCTCTCTCTCTCTCTCTCTGTCTCGCTCCAAATAAACTGAACAAAGAAGTACCTGTAACACATACAAATGGGAAAGCGCACACCCCTTAATGGTACCACTTGGATTTTCACGTGGTGTTCGTACCAGGTGGCCGCCCCCAGAATAAAGAAGGGGACCAGCCCCTTAGAAGGCCCCCCACCCACCCCTTCCAGCCTCCACCCCCTAAGCCTTTCCTGACTTCTGGCCCCTGGGACTCCTGTCCCTGGCTTCTGAACTGCACGTAAGTGGAGTCACACGGGTGTGCCTTTCTGACAGGCTGTGGTTGAGTGGAATGCCTTGGTCTTTTCTGGCGCCTGAAACAGCAGCAGTAAAAACCACAGTGCTTAAAAAGAAGAAAACGCTAGATGTGAAAAGCGGGCTGTTGCTGGGCAGTGGCTTGAAGGGTGAAGACAGAAACTTTGGCTCCCGCTGGGGTGATGTGTGCTTGGGGTTTTCTTGGTGTTGAGGATTTGGGATTGTAATGATCTCCCCTTTAGCCTTGTTTAGGGAATCCCTTGTTCAGGTTCTGGGGTCGTGGGGAGACCTTAACTAACTCCCTTTCTGGCTTTTGGACAAGGTGGGATGCAAGCTGTTGCCTCCTATTTTCTGACTGGTAAAGATGGGAAGATTCAGGTGGAAAGGGGAGAGAGAGGGGTGCCTGGGTGGCTCAGTCGGTAAAGCGGCCGACACTTCGGCTCAGGTCATGATCTTGTGGTTCGTGAGTTCTAGCCCCGAGTTGGGCTCTGTGCTGACAGCTCAGAGCCTGGAGCCTGCTTCAGGTTCTGTCTCTCCCTCTCTCTCTGCTCCTCCTCTGCTCTGTAACTCTCTCTCTCTCAAAAATAAAACGTTTAAGAAAGGGGAGAGAGAGGGAGCGAGAAAGGTGTCACTCACATTTTTGATCTGGTGTCCTCTGTCTTGCTTTAGGTAAAATGTCTGTTCCAGGATCCTACCAGGCGGCCGCCGGGCCCTCCTCGGTGCCATCGGCACCACCATCGTACGAAGAGACGGTGGCCGTCAACAGTTACTACCCCGTGCCCCCTGCACCTGCGCCCGGGCCCACCACGGGGCTGGTGACGGGCCCAGACGGGAAGGGCATGAATCCTCCTGCGTACTACACCCAGCCAGTGCCCGTCCCCAACGCCAACGCAAGTACGTGCCGCCTCCTGTGCCCCCCTCCCCTCTCCTTAGCCCTCCACCCTGGCGTTGGGGGCTCTACGAGGATCGGGGGATCCCCCAAAGTGACTCTGCCTGAGAGTCTGAGCGAAATGCTGGTCAGTCTGCCTTTACCCCCCTGTCCTGGAATTTTCCGTTTAGTCTTCTGGGTTCCACATCTGTGGGGCTCACGTCTTTGCCCTAACAAAGTACAGTTAATGAACTTGCCCACGTCGCCACAAACCAGTGCTTTGGCTCTGACCACCGAGGCACACCAGCCACCTCAGGAAAGCGGGGAATGGGGGGCTTGCCTTTCAGGGCCCCCTCCCCTCCTGCGGAGGCTCAAACTTCTGCCCCGAGGCCGGGGCTGGAGTAGGAGAGGCAGAGCCAGGAGTTAGGAACTAGGAGCTGACACTGTCCCGGCTTCCTGGCCTTCTGGCAATTTCTTCATGGCCTTGCCTTCTGGCAATTTCTTCACGGCCTCGCCTTCTGGGACTTCCTGGTGCCCAGGTGTGCCCAGGTGCCCTGCTGATTCAGTATCACAAGCCACTCAGGAGGAGATGCCAGCTCAGAGAAAGGGCCTGTGAGTCAGACTGCGTGGCTTCCCCCTACGGCTAGGGTCTCAGTTTCCCTGCCTATAAAACCAGGCTCACCAAGAGCCTCTATCAGCGGGCTGTTAAGATAAAATAAGGTTCTCCGGGTAACCGTTTGATAAAAGTGAGCCAGTGTCTACGTGTTGAGTAACTTTGACCCCTTCAGCTGGAAGGGAGTCAGGCGACGTTAGATCATTTCAGATCCTTCTCCAAACGATAATTCATTCTTGCACCAAATTAAAAAAAAAAAACGATTTTCATCCAGTTTACATATGAGCATTAACGTTTGCTCAAATACTCCTTTTCTGGAAGGAGAGTCTTTCTGGGGCTTTCTGGGAGTGTTAAGTTCTGTGAGCTTGGACGACAGCTCATTTCCCCGCATGCGTAGGGTACAGAAATGGTGTTCCAGCCGGGAGAGAAGGAAGGCATCTTGGCAGAAATGCGAGCGTCAGCGACTTTGCCAAAAACCAAAGGACCTCGCGCTTTGTGTCACTCGAGGCTCGCCCTTGGTGACCATGAGCGCCTATATGTGTTTTCCACATAATTGTCCCTTTTTAGCGCGATCTTACATCCTTGTTTCATGTGGCAGCTCACGACCCCGCACGTGCCGCAGAGGCTGGGCCGGCCCTCCCGGGCCCGATAAACTCCAGCCTTATCACTGGGCGTTGGACTTCGTCAGGAGCCCCATGTTTATCGAGGGCTCGCTGTGTCCACGACACGGCGCGAGGTCCCCCCTTATCTCACGTAACCCTGGCAACGACTCTTACTTCCATTTTTTTCAATAGAAGCGTTCTTGAGATACGAGTCCCATCCCGCAAAGCACACTTTTCAGAGTGTCTGTAACTCAGGGGTTTCAGCAGAGTCGCAGACCTGGGCCACCCTCCGCACTCATTCCAGAACATTTCCACCACCCCAGAAAGAAACCCATACCCATTAGGCATCCCTCCCAGTCCCCCAGCTCCTGGCCACCGCTAATCCGTGGATGAAGAAAAATGAGGCTAAATCCCAACATATCACTGTTTCTGGACCTAACTGTCTGCAGACCACCTTCGTTGGGCATCTCAGAGAGCTTAAAGAGCCTTTTGGGGACCCTGCCCCTAGTCGTGCTGAATCAGCCTGGCTTGGGGTGAGGGGAGGGGCAGACCCTGCGTTGGCAGTGAGCTCACCACAGATTCTGTGGGCAGTCGAGTCTGAGAGCTTGGTTGGGGCTGAGCCACATCTTCACTCCACAAACTTCTCACACCTCCCGAGTGTGGGGGCGAGGGGGGGGCGAGAGCTGGAAATCCGCCCCGTGTTGTAAAACACACGTCACGTAAGATCTGTCATCGTAAAGTTGAGTGGCAGTTGAGTGACGTTAATAAGCACGTTCACATTCTCACACAGAGTCACCACCATCCCTTTCTAGAACTTTGAAATCTTAAAAAACAAACTCCAAACGGGCTAAACCACAGCTCCCCGTTCCCGCCCCCCACCCCCCACCCCTGTCCCTACCCTCCACCGTGAAGGGGAGGATTCTAAGTGCCTCACGTACGGGACATGCAGGATCTGCCCTGTAGCTGAGTTATTTCACTCCGCATAAGGTCCTTGGAGTTCATCCATGTTGTAGCGTGAAACAGAATGTCCTTTCTTTCCCCCTAAGGTTTAAAAAATTTTTATGTATTTTTGAGAAAGACAGACAATGTGAGTTGGAGAGGGGCAGAGACAGAGAGAGAGAAAAAATCCCAAGCAGGCTCTGCACTTTTACCGTGGAGCCTGACAGGGGGCTTGAACTCACAAAACCGTGAGATCGGGACCTGAACCGAAACCAAGAGTCGGACGCTTAACCGCCTGAGCCACCCAGGTGCCCTGGAATGTCCTGAGGCCGAGTGAGACTCCACACGGAGGGACAGGGCCCTTCATGGTTATCCAGTTGCTCACTGGGGACATGTGGGTGGCGGTGCTGCTGTGAAAGTGGGTGTCTGAGCCTCAGGAGTGCCCCCCCGGTCACCGACCGCCTCCCCCCAGTACCAGCCGCTTCCCCCCCAGTCACCGACAGCCCTCCAGTCACTGACCGCCTTCCCATTCCCTGGCCACCTCCCCCCAGTCA
>PISW01013400.1:0-26522 GCA_004023785.1 Mungos mungo
GGTAGAGCCCAAGCAGGCAGGGGGCCCGACAGGACTGGGCAGAGGGGTCAGACTGAGCCATCCTCAGGGGGCAGGGCCAGGAGGGGGGCCCCCCGGGACTCCTCAGCTCGCCTGCTCTGTGAGCCCTGCCTGCTGACTACCCCATGAGTCTAAAGAGGCCTGTGGGGGAGCAGGGCCAAGACATGGCCTCACACTGCCTCTGCCCCCAGCAAGCGCCAGAGGGAAGGAGCTATCAGCCAGGCCCAAGTGAGAACACGGTCACCATGACAACCGGTCACCAGCCTCAGGACAGGTACTGGGGGACCTGGGCTGGGGATCCAGGGGAGCGGAAGTGGGTCTCCAGGGGGGCTGGGTGTGGTGTCCCTTGGAATTTGGGGTTTCCACTGCAGACTGGCCTTCCAGCAAATAGCTATGAGTCAGGCCTGCATGAGGGGTGGGGGCCATGCCTGTCCTAGCCAGGATGCCTGTGGGGAGGGCCAGGATGAGGAGAGGTGGCAGCTCCTCCTTGGCCTCTCAGTGTTTCCACTGTTGCTCTCCAGCCAGCCAGCAAGCTTCCAGTTCCTCCTCCCATCCCTCTGGGGAAATAATTGGCAGCACCCCTAGTTCCAGAGCACATCTGGAAGAACTGCCCTGGCTCTGGCCCCTGCCTTAGATGACCCTGGCTCACCCTGGTCCTTGAGCTGACCTTCCTCTCATTTCCCCACCTCTGGAGCCTAATAAGCTCCTTGAAGTTAGACCCACAACGGTGATCGTACATACGTGTTTGGGGGGGAAAGGCTATAGCGTGGTTTAAACCCTCCAAGAAGTCTAGGACCCAAGAAATTTGACGGAGCCATGCCTGTGGTCCAAAACTCCTTCAGTCCAGGCCCCTCAACCCTATCCCCTCTCTGCGGCCAATCCGGTCTCCCTCATGTGCCAGAGGTCACAGCACTAGGCTGCTTCTGGCTGTGGGACCTCGGGTACTTAGCTTAATCTCTCTGGGACTATTCCAACCTGTAAAATTGGGGTGGGGTTTATTTGACTGGGAGGGAATTTAAGGAGTCAGGGCCAGGCTGGTTCCCTCCCTGTCTCCTCCCTTCCCAGGCTGCCTGTCCCATCGGGCTCACCATCGGTGGCAGTTCTGCGAACCCCTCTCCCATCTCCATGTATTGGTGCCCTCCCCGAGCCCCGCTCTGACCACCTATTCCGGGCAGCCATGACTGGGAGCCTCTCCCTGCATCTGGGACCTCTGAATCAAGCCCTTAGCTGTGTTCTTCGCGGTCAGGAGTATAATCGGGGACTTGGGTTGCTGCAGTTGCGAAGGCCAGGCCTCCCCACGTGGGGCGCTTACTCAGGCCTTTCCTGTGTGAGACTGGGCCCCACACTCTAGCCAGACCTGTTTCTCCCTGCCTTGGGCTTTGTCCCTGCCATCTCTGTGAAGAAAGCAGGCGTAGGCTGTGGAGAGGATATGACACACATCTGGAGACCACACGAGGAGGGTCCAGGGCTGCCTGGGGAAGAGGCTGGCCGCCCCAGACAGGCCTTGAAGTGTGGGGCTTGGGGCAATGCCCTGGCCAAAGCTGGGGTGGCACTTATTTACTCTTTGAGGTGTCCAGTGGCCTGGTACTTCCTGGCCTACGCTGTGTGGTGTGACCTACAAAGCTAGTTTTGTCTGGGCCAGGGAAAACAGCTTCTTTGCTTCCCAGCCACCCCAAGGCACCCCGCCCTCCTGTCCCACTAGGTCCAGAATGATCTGGGAGTTTCTTGACCTCAGAATCCTCTTTGGGGAGCCACACAGTCCCTCCCTACCCAGACAGCATAATCACTTCCAGCCTGCCCAGTGGGGGTGGAAGAAACTTGCTGTTTGCGTTCTCCTGCACCCGCCCGCCCCAGCCTTTTAGCAGGATTTCCAAAACCACCTCCGGATGTGTGGGTCACACTAGTTCCCAAGCCTGCAGGGTCCCCCGAGTCTTTGGGGCTGAGAACCAAGGTCCTGTTGGCCATGTCTTTCAGTCCTGTGTCCCTGATCCCATTCTCCCTGTGGACTTGTCTGTGCCCTTTTCCCTATCCTAGGATACTTTTCCTTCCATATAACCCCTTAGGTGGACTCGCACACATGGGCCCAGATGGCTGTGCCCTGGGACAGCTGGAGACGCTGAAGATTGGGGAGGGAGGAGCTCTTAGGTTTGATCTGGGAAAGATGGTGGGATAGTGGGTCGCTAGGCCCCTCTCTCCTCTCCCATCCTCAGGTACAAAGCCGTTTGGCTTATCTTCTTCATGCTGGGTCTGGGGACGCTGCTTCCGTGGAATTTTTTCATGACGGCCACTAGGGTGAGATTGGGGGGACTGGGCTCTAGGGGTGGGGAGGCATGTCCACTGGGCATGTAGGGCCTGGATCTGTACTTGGGGGCCCCGGGAGAGAAGTCTCATTGCTGCTCTCTGCAACCCCCACAGTATTTCACAAACCGCCTGGACGAGACCCAGAATATGTCCTTGGTCACTGCTGAAAACAGCAAGGACACCCAGCCCTCAGCCACCCCCACAGTACCCTCCCCAGAGCGGAATTATCTCAGTGCCCTCTTCAACAATGTCATGACCTTATGTGCCATGCTGCCCCTGCTGTTTTTCACCTGCCTTAACTCTTTCCTGCATCAGAAGTAAGTGTCCAGGCCCCTGGCCTGACCCCTCGCCTCCTCGTATTCTCTCTGGGCTGAGCCCCTAGCCTCACCGCTCCTCCCCCTGCTGCTTTGGCTTAGGATCCCCCAGTCTGTTAGGATCCTGGGCAGCCTGGTAGCCATCCTGTTGGTGTTCCTGGTCACTGCTATCTTGGTAAAGGTGCATCTGGATGCCGTGCCCTTCTTCGTCATCACCATGATCAAGATCATGCTCATTAACTGTAAGCAGGGCTGGGAGCAGGCTTGGGGCAGAGACCTTCCTGGATCCCCACCCCCGCCCCCACAAGTCTTTCAGAACCACAGTCAGCCAGGAAGGAGCCCATTTCTCCTGCTGGAGGAAATGGATGCCGTGGGTAGTCAATGATTCAAGAGGCCTGAGCAGCCACAGACCAGGGCTGGGAGTAGGGGCAGAGAGGGCCATTCAGGGTTGAGACTCATTGAGACCTATGTTCCTACGGGCCCCCAGCCACCTCCAGCGGAAGCAAGTCCTACCCTGTTACCCCTCCCCTGCTGATCCCCACCTTGTGCCCCTAGCATTCGGTGCCATCCTGCAGGGCAGCCTGTTTGGTCTGGCTGGCCTCCTGCCCACCAGCTACACTGCCCCCATCATGAGTGGCCAGGGCCTGGCCGGCTGCTTCGCCTCACTAGCCATGATCTGTGCCATTGCCAGTAAGTCTTGCCTACCCTCTGCCTATTGGTCTAATTCCCTGGGGGAAAGGGATAGCGGCGGGGCGGGTCTCTGATCTCTGCACACCCTCTACCCAGGTGGCTCAGAGCTGTCAGAAAGTGCCTTTGGCTATTTTATCACAGCCTGTGTGGTTATTGTTTTGGCCATCATATGTTACCTGGGCCTGCCCCGACTGGTAAGCACATGGGGAGAGCCAGATTTGGGGTCTAGGGTGGGGGCTCCGGGGTTACTGGGGGAGGTGGGAATTCTGGAGCTTCTACCATCGAACCCGCCTCCACTCTCTCCCTCTCTTGGTAGGAATTCTATCGTTACTACCAGCAGCTCAAGCTTGAAGGGCTTGGAGAACAGGAGACCAAGTTGGATCTCATTAGTAAAGGTCAGAATGGCCCAAAGAAGCTTGGGTGGAGGGTGGCCTGCCTGGCAGGGAGTGGCAGGAACATAGAGGGCAAGAATGAGTATATTGTGTTTGCTGGCAGTGACAAGCCAGAGGCCAGACGGACCAGGTCTGGGATGAGGGGAACAACGGAAAATAAAAATTGGGAAAAAATGAAGTTGCGGGGGGAGATTCTGAATGACCTTGAATGTCTGAGGGCAATGGGAAACAATTTCAGTTTCTTGTAATATGATCTGAGGCTCCTGGGCCAGGTCAGGACCCCCAGACCCATGCTGTGGGCTTGACAGGAGGTCTGGGCTAGGTGGTAGGGTGTGGCTGTGCCCTGGGTAAGGAGTGTCCACCCCCAGCTAACCCCAGCCCTTTTGAATAATCTCCTGTTGTTCTGTCCCACCGACAACCTGATGCTTCCACAACCTTTCACCCCCTAGGAGAGGACCCAAAAGCAAACAAAGAGGAGTCCAGAGTTGCAGCCCCCAAGTCTGAGTCCACCAACCAAGGCCACTCGATCCGATCCATCCTCAGAAACGTATGTGGGGCATGGGCGTTCTGTCCTCTGCCCCTTACCCTCATTCTCTCCTCCTTTTGCCCCGCCTGACCTGCGTACTACTGTCCATCGCTCCCTTTCCCACCCGAGACTGGCCACTCTCCTGGATTCGCCTGTGTGTGTCAGGGGGGTGGGGATTCTGGGTCCTTCAATGCACAAGACCACGAAGACATGGGCCTGGGTCCCTTTCCTCCAGATCCTAGTCCCGGCTCTCTCCGTCTGCTTCATCTTCACGGTCACCATTGGGATGTTTCCCGCTGTGACTGCTGAGGTCCAGTCCAGCATTGCGGGCAACAGTGCCTGGGGTGAGGACACTGTGGCTTCCCAGGATAGGAACTGATAGGAGCTAGAGCAGGATTGGGGGTGGGGGAGGGGGATCCTAGGCCACCGTCTCCCTGTCTAGACTCTCCGGCCCCATTCTAGAGGACTGGAAGCATCTCTGTTTTACAGCTGGGGAAACTGAGCCCCAGTGAGGGGCTCAGTTGCTAAATCTGGCTCTCTGGACCTAATAACCATCCCTGCACCTACTTTTCCTCTTCCAGGAGACTACTTCATTCCTGTGTCCTGTTTCTTGACTTTCAATGTCTTTGACTGGCTGGGCCGGAGCCTCACGGCTATATTTACATGGGTAAGTGGTAGAAGGGGGCACCTAGCCCTGTGAGAGGGAAGATCCCAGCCTGAGACCCAGAAAGGGAACCAAGATATAGTGTGGTGGTAAGGAGACCATGCTCTCTTATCTTTTTTTAAACCAAGACATCGTGTATAGTTGTACAGGTCACACACACATACACCCACACACACCCACCCACCCCCTACAGGTCAACACATAGAACATTCCCAGCACTCCAGAAGGCTCAACCGTGCCCCCTCCCAATCACTCTGCCCTAAGGGTGACCAGATTCAGTCCAGATCCTGAGGGGCCTCCAGCGGAGGCTGTGGGCCAGCCCGGGCTGAGGCACCACCGCTCCTCCGCAGCCCGGGAAGGACAGCCACTGGCTGCCGAGCCTGGTGCTGGCCCGGATATTGTTTGTGCCCCTGCTGCTGCTCTGCAACGTCCAGCCCCGCCGGTACCTGGCTGTGGTCTTTGAGCACGACGCCTGGTTCATCCTCTTCATGGCAGCCTTCGCCTTCTCCAATGGCTACCTCGCCAGTCTCTGCATGTGCTTCGGGCCCAAGTGAGTGGGGACCTTGGTGGCATCAGGCAGGGTCTAGAGCTGCAGCAGTGGATGCTCAGTGGAGGGAGAGAGGCAACAGGAGACTCCCTGGTCCTAGAGGGGCACGTAAAGCACGTAGGTGAAGGGGTAGTGGTGGGGGGGCGGTAGGGCACCTAGGTGGAGGTGCGGGTCGGTGGGAGACAGCCGCCAGTACACAGTCCCCCAAGAGGGAAAAGCCACATTGGGGGTGGGAAAGTAGGATGCATGTCAGCATGTGCTCAGGCAAGTCTCCCCACCCCAGATGCTCAGGTGGGGCTGGGGTGGGGGCTGTTCTAAGGAAGCCTTGCTCTCCTGGTTCTAGGAAAGTGAAGCCGGCCGAGGCAGAGACAGCTGGGGCCATCATGGCCTTCTTTCTGTCACTGGGCCTGGCACTGGGGGCTGTCTTCTCCTTCCTGTGCCGGTCAATTGTGTGACCATGGATGGATAGAAGAACTGCAGTGGCCACCTGCTCCTGGCCCCTTTCTTCTCCTTCAGGGACAGGCAGGGGCATGGAGGTTTTCTCTTCTAGCTAGCCAGCTTCCTCTTTCTCACGGCCTGTTCTGGGCCCGGGTGTCCAGGCCCCGAGGAAGGAGCCTGTGTGGACGGACAGTGGGGACATTATGAGCCTGAGGGTCAGAATCAAGGGAGGGGATGCAGTCTCTGCATCTGCTCAAGGGCACCCCTCGCCACCTTGGCTCTGACTGATCCTTGTGTGAGCAGGGCAGCAGAGGCTCCTAGGCTCAGTGTGTGTGTGTGTGCGCGCGCGCACGCACGCGCTCTCCCGCCTGTGTGTGTGTGTGTGTGTGTGTGTGTGTGTGTGTCTGTTCATCTGCCTATAACCAGGGGTGGCTAGGGGGCAGGACTATCTGTTCTAAAGTCCAATCTGATATTTCCATCCCCCTTCTCCCATGTACCTCCTCCCTTTACATCTCCATATTCCTCCCCTCCTCCCCCTGCCTTGTTGTTACCCATCACGCACCCTGTACAGTTGCCATTTTATGCCTTTTTTTATATTCAACAGAAACCAGGTGCCTTTAGAGGCTCTCTGATAAAATAAAACTTTTTTTTTCTCCATGCCTCCTTGTGTCCTCCAGCCGCAGCTTCATGCCCTAGAGAGGGCAGCAGGATGGCATCCGGAATCTGGGGGATGAGCATGACCCAGCTGAGCCTCGCCAGCCAGCACTGAGCTGGGGTGGGTCCAAAGGGCAGGGGAGCAGTTAGTCCTCTTAGCCTCAGAGAGGCTGCAGTGCCCCCTGCTGGGGCCACAGAGAAGGGACAAGTGTGGAGCTGGGACGTCTAGGCTTCCGGCTGAGACTGAGAAAGGCCATTTTTCTTTGCTGCTTAATTCCTTCTTTCATAGGACTGGGGATAGAGTCAGTGTGTTGCCTTTTTTTTTTTTTTTTTGGTCTTCACTGCCACCTTTTCCACCTGTCCTCATCCCTCAGCCTCAGGAATGAACCTGCAAAACAGGTTAGCTCTCCTCCCCTGACTGCCCTCCCACACCTCCAGACAAGAAGAGGTGCAGCCCAAAGGTTCTCTCCCATCTGGCACTCTGCCCTGACACCAAAGCTAAGTCTTCCTGGGGAACAAGAGGCCTGTATGTCCTTGCATTAAAACTGGGCCCTCCCCTTTTCTTACACTTAAACTCACCCAGGGGTGGGATGGAATAGGCCTCCCTCCGTGGAGTCCCTTCTTAAATATTACTCTTCTTGATTGGAAGTGGGGCCAGAGCTCTGGCAACTGTGGGGACGGGGACACAGACACACACACACACACACACACACACACACACCCCCTACTGACCCTGGCTACAGCCCAGAGTGCTCACTAATCCCTGACCAGCAGATCACTATAAATTGGCATCTCCATCAGGGCTTTTGTTTCTCAGTTTAATTTAATTGAAGGCTTCAGGCCTCATTAAGGGCTCTTAGCACATTTTTAAGACTATTGGATGAGCTCTGAGGTCCTAATAGGATAGTTAAGTATATCATTACATGGAGAACTAGAGTCCATGCACTCTGGGGTACAGGTCCAACCAGAGTATGTTTCTGAGGTTGGTGGAAAACAAGGTATTCCTTTCCTATCCGATTCAAAAGCAGGGGTTCCCTGAGGATTCTCCCATCTTTGCAATGCCATTTGGCAAAGAGGCTGAAATAAGCCTGCGCTCTTCCTCTTTTCTCCCTCAGTCCTTTTTCCCCCCACCTTTATTTTTGTATTTTTATTTGAGAGAGAGAAAGAAAGAATCTGAAGCAAACTTCATGCTCAGGAGCCTAATGGAGGACTTGAGCCCACGACCCGGAATCATGACCTGAGCCAAAATCAAGAGTTGGACACTCAACCGAGTGAGCCAGCCAGGCACCCCACCTCTCAGTCCTTCTTGACCTCCCAGTTGTACCCCAGACTGAGAGTCCTGTTGGGACCCTTCCTTGGCACCAAGAGCCCCTCAGGAACCCTGTGCTGCTTCCCTGGGTCGCTTCACTGCCTCCACCTGCTCCTTCAGGACTCTAGCCCAAGCGTCCTCAGACCATATCCCCTGCATGGTCACAGAATAATCCCGAACCAAACTTAGTGTTGCGCTGGTCTCTCTCCCTGGAACATGCTGAGCATTTCGTGATTCTCCACCACTGCCAGCGATGACAGCCAGTTTGTGCAATCCCTTCCCCTTCTGGCCCTCAGAGCTTCAGGAACGTTGTCCCTCGACTTCTGCCATGCTCTTGACTGACTCCAGCTACTAGACAGAATTCATGGTTTTCAAGTTAGGGTCACTTGTGCATGTTTTCACTCTTCAAGCTAGAAGTGCTTTCCCTGGCTCCCAGAGGCACTCAGAAACCGCTTCCTTCGCTGCCTCCGGGTGTCCCTTGCCACACAGTCTTCACATGCCTGTGTTCAGCTGTGCGGTGGGACTCACTTCCTTGCCCGTGCTCTTGGGATAGAGATGGGTGTGAAGTGGGTTTCTCTCAACCCCGGCCATGATTTGAAGGAGGAGAAAAACATTTTGATTGAGTCACTTTCCTTCCTTCCACACTCCAACTGATGTTGAAGCAAATCACTAGGATATTTTTTTCAAAGAGTGTTTTTCAATGCAAATGCCAAAAATCTGCAGTCTCTCACTTTTTCCGTTCTCCTGACTTCCCCTGAAGTCTTCACCTGAAGACAGGAGAGTTGGGGGTTAGAAAATACATCTCTCAGGGCTCCTGCCCACCCAACTGCAGTGATGGCTCCTGACCACAGTGGGTGCTCTCCCTAGCACTGGCTTTCTGGGGGGGGGGGGAGCTGACCATGAGAATCAGCCAGGTGTCCCTGACTCTGCCAGGACTTGCTCGTCACCATCTTCCTTCCTTGTGACATTTCGGCCTGAAGCATCAGTCTGTATTTAGCTCCTGACCACCCTGGGGTAGCTGCCACTGTGACATCGAAGTGCCCCTTGTGTTTAATCTTCTGTGATGAATTGTTGGGGCTCTAAACTCTGGAAAAGCAAAGAGCCCCAGTAAAATCAGCCGTCCTTAAAAAAGAGAGGCCAAGCCTCTGGTATAACCAACAAACTGGAATATATCCGTGTGTCTATTCTTTGAGGTTAATCTGGAAAGAGCATGGTGAGGGAGTATCATGGGGGCTAGGGGGCTTGAAGCTAAAACTCCAGCTTTTGGGAAAACAAATTCTCAGAATGTTAAACTAGGATAATGATTCAGAATGGATACAGGCAGAGAAATGCAGAATCACTTCAAAGAGTTAGCAGTGTTCTCTGGCCTGAGTGCTCTGCCTGAAACCCAAGTCTTGACCTGCAGGAAGATGGACCGTCTGAGGGAAGTCAGCCAGCCACTGTGGCCTGGCGCGGGGGCCAGGCTGGCAGGGAGGCCCATCTGGTTTCTTGGGCAAGTTGGCAATGAGTGTGGAGACGTGCACCTCATGTGAGCACAATCCCTGTCCCTCCTCCATCCCATAGTGGCAGTGTCCTAGCTGGGCCCCTCTAACTAATCTCCATATGACCTGGCTTCCTGCACCGGACCCCTCCGAGAGAGGAGGTGCTCGCTCAGGGCCCTCCATAGCCTTGGCAGTCTTGGTGTTGTCGATGAGCCAGTTGGCATTCTGGCCCCAGACTGCAGGGCCAGTGCTAAGTGAGTCAGTAGGACCCCACAAAGTGGTGGGGAGGGTTGGGGGAAACTTTCAGTGGGGCTGGATGCAATTCAGAGCCTAGAATTTCTCTTGGGCCTGCCAAATAACCTGCTGTGTGACCAGGACAAGTCACTCATCCTCCCACGCAGAGATCTTTGTGGGGGTTTTTTTATTCGTTTTTTGTTTTTGTTTTTTATAAAAGTTTTAATAGATAATTCATTTTAATTTTTTAATGTTTATTTAATTTTGAGAGAGAGAGAAAGAGCTTGAACAGGGGAGGGGCAGAGAGAGAGGAAGACACAGAATTCGAAGCAGGCTCCAGGCTCTGGGCTGTCAGCACAGATCGCGGGGCTTGAACCCACACACCATGAGATCATGACCTGAGCTGAAGTCGGTCGCCCAACCGACTGAGCCAGCCAAGCGCCCCAGTTCTTTGTTCTTAAGACAGGGTGACCTATATATATATAGACTCGCTAAGGTGATTTAGGGAGTCTGTGAGACAGCCTGGATGCAAGATGTGAGGACCCGTGGAGACACGTGGTGAGACACGTGGCACCAAAAAACATTAGGCTGAGTCTCCCTAGGCTTGGTGCGCTCCCCGCCCCCATCTAAGCGGCTCGAAGCTCCTCGCCTCACTTTCAGCCTCCGGAGCCTGAGGAGTTCGGCTCATTTCCCCGCCCCGCCCCCCAACTAGGTGTTCCAGAGTAGATTCGCCCCAAGGGTCCCCGCCTAGCTAGGGGCAGCAGAGAATCGCGGGGGCGGGGGCGAGGGCCGGAACGGAGGACCCCAGCGGGAGTCAGCTCAGCCCCGCCCTGCCGGGGCGGGGGGGGGGGGGGGGGGGCGACACGCGGTGATGTCACCCTTTCCGCGTGCTTCCTGGAGCTGTGGCCCTTCACACCTGACCCATGGCAGGTGGGAGACCAGATTGGTCATCTTGAGGCTGGCTCCACTGACTGGTAAGTCTGGATGACCTTGAGCCAGGCATTTTCCTTCACGGAGTCACTCATCTGTGAAGGGAAAGTAGTCACACTTTGCATTGCCTCTCTTGGGCCATGAAACTCCACGAGATCATGAACAACAACGCTTGCTTTCACCTACTACTCTGCTCACGTCTTATCTAGCCACCTAACCGTCTCCCCGGTGCAGTGCTGCCTATTGCCGTGCCCCTTGTGGTCCAGAAAAGCTGGAATGGTTTCCGAAGCTGAAATGGTTAAAGGATGGAAAAACATTTTGTAAATTGCAAAGCACTGGGTATTTTGCAAATCTCTGTCTACATATCAGATATGCAGACAGGCAGACAGACACAGAGAGAAGGAAGAGCTTCCAGTGAAGGGAGTGGACATGCCAGGCCTCCAGTGATAGGGTGGCACTAAAACGCAGGCCTGGTATATACCTCCCTCCCCTGCCTTCAAAAAAAAAAAAATCCAGACAGTCCTCTTCTCACATGGCCAAGGATCCCATGCCTCCTAGGATCTGGAAAGCCCATGTAATCCCCCCAGGTGAAAGCAGCAAAGTCCTGATGTCTGATCTCAGTTCCTCCTTTTTGTGAGTTCTTCATCACTCAGTAGCACTACCACAGTCCTGCCTGGTACCTGGGTGCAGGCACCTGGGTGCAGGCACCAGGCCCAGAAATCCAGTCAGGTGAGAACTGTTTGCTGAAGACTGAGCTGTGCCTGGGGCAGGACAGGTAGGTGGTGGGCAGAACAGTTAAGTAGGTCAGGGTTGTTTGTGGAGGACCCGCCCCCTCACCTTCCCCTGCCTGAAATCTACTCGATTCAGGGTTAAGTTTTACCTGTTGTTGTTGTTGTTGTTTTAATGTTTATTTATTTTGAGAGAGAGAGAGAGTGTGTGTTGTGTGTGTGCGCTCTTGAGCAGGGGGTGGAGGGAGGCGGGGAGTGGCAGAGAGAGGGAGAGGCGGAGAATCCCAGCACCAAGCAGGCTCTGCACTGTAAGCATGGAGCCCGATGCCGAGCTCAGTCGTACAAACTGTGAGATGACGACCTGAGCCTAAATCAAGAGTCAGATACTTAACCGACTGAGCCACCCTGGCACCCTAAGTTTTCCCTTCTTAACAGAGGTACCTGGGAACACTGAACAACACGCAGGAAGAAAAGGGACACCTGGTGGGCATCAGGAGGACTACAGACAATTTGGGGCTGAGTTAACAATGATCTGCAGGAGTCAGTCACACTCACTCCTCCAGTCACCCATCCTATGCCCTCAGAGAGGCAAGACACGCTCCTATGTGTATTAATAGAGTAGGTTACCCAAAATGCCCTATTTACAATTTCAGAATGGCTTGGATCATAACTTCTGGCCTTTTCACCACACTCCCCTGAGAAATTTTGTTCTTGCCCATGACTTCAGCCATCAGCCTCTGGCTCCTGGACATTCTCTCGTTGGTCCCCCATACGATGCCTAAAACAGATTCTTGACCCCCTCCTATCCACAGTGGTCTTCCTCCTGTGCCTTCAGCCTCTATATTCCATCATTCCACCTCAGAATGCGAACACCATGCCTTTTCCCTACTCTTGTGTGTCCTCCCCACTTTTGGCTTCTACCATCTCCAAACTATGTCCTGTGGAGTCTCCAAGTGTTTTTTTGTTTGTCTGTTTCGAAAAGCACAATTAACTGGCTTGACTTAATAGATTTAACATATTTAGACTTCTATCTGACAACTGGATAGTATTTTTCTCAAGCATGCATGGAACCTTTACACATATTAACCACATCCTAGGTTCCAAAAGAAATCTCAAATACAAAAGATTATGTTAAATGCTTTTAAGCTGATCAACAAAGATACCATAAGGGGAATCAGAAAATCCTGTAGCCTTAAATTCTTTTTTTTAAAGACCAACATTCTTTTTTAAAAATTTTTTTATGTTTTTTATTTATTTTTGAGAGACAGAGAGAGACAGCGTGAGCAGGGGAGGGTCAGAGAGAGAGGGAGACACAGAATCCGAAGACAGGCTCCAGGCTGTGAGCTAGCTGTCAGCACAGAGCCTGACATGGGGCTTGAATCCACCAACCTTGAGATCACTACCTGAGCCAAAGTTGCACGCTCAACCGACTGAGCCACCTAGGTGCCCCAGTAGCCTTAAATTCTTGTGTCGAAAAAGGGGAAAGCCTGAAATTTAATGTGCTAACTACTAAAGCTAATAGAAAAAGAACAACAAAACCAACCTAAAGGAAGAGATAAAAATTTCGGTAGAAATTTAAAAAACTAAAGCAGAAAACAAATACATGAACACCAATATAAATAAAATAGACAAATGTCTAGTGAAACTGTTTATGGAAAAAAGGGATAAGACATGAGAAGCAATTTTAGGGATAAAAAATAAGACGTACTTTAGATAGAATAGAGATTGCAAAGATAATCAAAGAAAAGAGTATAGCATAATACAGCTTTCAAGAAACATCCAGAAAAATCATTAAACAACATTGACCCAAGGAGAGGTGGAAAACCTGAATAGTCCTATATCATTTAAATTGAGGGGTGCCTGGCTGGCTTAGTCAATATGACTCTTGATCCTGAGGTTGTGAGTTTCAGCCCCACATTGGGTCAGGAATTACTTCAAAATGAAATCTCAGAAAAATAATAATAAAGTAAAATCTTTTTAAAAAGTTGAGTCCTTAGTTAAGATGTTACCATATGGGGGCACCTGGTTGACTTAGTTAATGTTTAGTTATGTGTCTGACTTCAGCTAAGTTCATGATCTTGTGGTTCGTGGATTCCAACCCACGTCAGGCTCTGTGCTGACAGCTAGCTCAGAGCCTGGAGCCTGTCTTCGGATTCTGTGTCTCCCTCTCTCTCTCTCAAAAATAAACATTAAAAAAAGTTTGTCCTTTACCAAAAAAAAAAAAAAAAGCTTCCATACAGAAAACAATAGACTCAGGCAATTTCATAGGTGAGTTCATCAAAATTTTAAATAAATAGATTGATTCTGTTTAATATTACTGAGTATGTTAATTAATTAAACAAGTAAATAAAGGGAATTTTTAATTTAAAAAAAATTTTTTAAGTGTTTATTTATTTTGAGAGAGAGCAAGAGAATGCAAGCAGGGGGAAGGGCAGAGAAGGAGAGAGAGAATCCCAAGCAGGCTCCACACTGTTGTCACAGATCCCGACACAGGGCTTAATCTCACAAACCGTGAGATCATGACCTGAGCCCATATCAGGAGTCAGACGCTTAACTGACTGAGCCACCCAGGCACCACCCCAAAGGGAATTTTCTTAAGTTTATTTATTTATTTTGAGAGGGAGAGTAGGGAAGGGACAGAGAGAGACTGAACCCCCAGCAGGCTCCACGCTGCTGGCATGGGGCCCGAGATGGGGCTCAATGTGGGGCTCAAACCCACACACCGGAAGACCATGACCTGAGCCAAGATCAAGAGTCAGACACCTAACCAACTGAGCCACCCAGGCACCACCACCCCAAAAAGGAGTTTTTTAAAACCATAGTCTCAATAGATGCAGGGAAATAATTCTGATACTTATTCCAATTAAAAGTTATAACTAGTTAGGAATAGAAAGAGTATTGTGCTCAATGGTGAAATATTAAAAGCATCCTTTCCTGATCAGAAATGAGATAGGGATGCCCAGAGTCACTATTTCCACTCCTCATTGTCTTGAAAGTCCTAGCTGGGGCAGTATAACAATTAAGAGATACCAGGATTAAAAAGGGAGATTCCAAACTGTCATTGTTCTCAGATGATAGATAGGGTTGTAACTAAAAAACAAAGAACAGGGGTGCCTATGTGGTTCAGTGGGTTAAGATTCTGGCTCTTGGTTTTGGCTCAGGTCATGATCTCACGGTTCAGGAGTTGGAGCCCCATGTCGGGTTCTGTGCTGACAGTGCGGAGCCTGCTTGGCATTCTCTCTCTCTCTCTCTCTCTCTCTCTCTCTTCTGTCTCTTTTTCTGTCTTTCCCTCTCTCTGCCACTCCCTCACTCACACGTCTCTGTCTCTCTCAAAATGAATAAATAAAAAAGCAAATTAAGAATTAATAAGGTAGTTTACCAAGTTGTGGGACCAATAAACAAAAATCAATTGCCTTTCAAACTCTTCAGGAAACAAAATGAAGGAAATTTTCCATTGCCATTGCATCAAAGAGTAAAAACAAAAAAAAATTTTTAAACAAAAAGAAAATGAATAGTACTAAGAAGGGAGAGTTGTGAGATTTCTCATGTCCCAATAGGATGTGGAAACTGAGGCAACAGGGTGTGGAAACTGAGGCTGGCCATGCAGACTGGCTCAATTGTCCCACATTTCTGATCAGGTCCATTGGCCTGTGAGCATGTCAGTTCAGGGTCCTCCCCCCACCAGAGTTCAGAGATTATAAAGCCTCACGGAAGTGGAAAGAACCAGAACTGACAGGACACATCTGGCAGTCACTGAGTTTGGGAAGCTTCTTGTTCTGGGAATTAAGGCTCCAAAGCTCCTCCTCAGTGAACACAACCTCTGATGTCTGATGCCTTTGGTTGCTTGATTCATCTACTGCCTCTTACCTTAGCTCCCCTCCCTCGCCTCCCTCCAGTGGTGCAGCTTGATTGGGAGAATTCCTAGTGTGAGCAGCTCTGTGCCTCCTCCAAGACTCCACTTCCCTTTAGCTAGATCAGGGGGTCTGTAAGTCTTCACTGTACGAGAGAAGAGAGTAAATATTTTAGACTTTGCCTGCTCTGTGGTCTCTGCCACACTATCAACGCTGCCATTAAAAGGAGCCAAAGACAACATGTAAACAAGGGCGGCTATGTTTTAGTAAACACGAACACAAATTCAAATTTCACATACTTTTCGCAAGCCAAAATAGTATCTTTCTCTTGATTTTTTTCAACAATTAAAAAAAAGTAAAAACCATTCTTACCCATAAGCCATCTGAAAGCAAAAAACAGGCCCACCCACCAGCTGCAGGCTACAGTTGTTCAATTCTTGCTTCATCTGGCTACCCTCCAACAACAGAAGGTTGGGCCGGGTCTTTGAGGCCTCATCAGGAATAAAGGGTATCTTGGGAACAGTAAGCATTGCATGTGCTCCTGGGAAAAGGATTCTGGAGATCTAGAGGGTTTTAAGCTGTCTTTTTTTTTTTTTTTAATGTTTTTTGTTTTGTTTTGTTTTGTTTTTTTTGAGAGAGAGAGAGACAGCGTGAGCAGGGGAGGGTCACACAGAATCCAAAGACAGGCCCCAGGATCTGAGCTAGCTGTCGGCACAGAGCCTGACTCGGGGCTTGAACGCACAAACTGTGAGATCATTACCTGAGACAAAGTTGGATGCTTAACTGACCAAGCCACTCAGGTGTCCCTTAGGCTGTCTTTAATAGTCTTCATGGCTTCCTCCACTCTAAGATCAGAACATCTTAACATGACATTCGCAGCCCTAGTGATCTGAACCCTGCCTACAGGGCTACTTTTAGCTTCTCTGCCTCCTTCAGGGGCTCCTAGGCTATGGTCCTCTGTCAGGGCTGTGCCTTTCCATGCTTTTCCCTCTTCTGGGAATAGACTTGTGTCATGGGTGGCTAGCCTTAGCCCTAAGCCTGCCCCCTTCCCCAGCCTGAGCTGCCTGCCACAGCGCCTTGTGAACCAAAACCTCCGTCTTGTTTATGCGGTTTTGCATCCCCGGGCACTCACTCCGGGAGCTTAAGTTAGCATCAGTGAGTAGGAGAAGGCTTCCAGAAGAGAAGGCAGAATTTCTGTGCAAGATTTGAGATCTTCCCATTAGGAGACCTACGAGGAGTCTCTGGTCCTAATACTGATCAACAAGAATGATTTCTGCTCTGCTTTGGACTTGGGTCCTAGGAGGGGAGACAGCATCCCCACTCCACTCCTGGAGCAGGGAGCAAGAGTTACCACAACAAAGGCTCTGAGCTCACTGACCTCATTGAAACCTTGCTTCCCCAGTTCATAGAATGTGGAGACTCCCTTTTACTGCTTCACAGGTCGGTGAGATGGTGTGAATGCTTTTTGTCAACTAGGGAGATTTTTAATTAGCTAGAGCCCTTCTGCCCAGAGGAAAAGAAGGTACGTTGAGGGATGACACTCTTGGTTTGAGATTTGATCGGCAACAGAGAATCCTGGGGCATTCCAGGGAGTAGCATTCACACCTCTTCCGAAATCCATTAACTTCTCCCAGCCACAGGCTTCTCACAGACCATAAGGGAGGGAAGTAGGAGAGCAAGGAGAAATGAAATCCGGGTGGTGCTGAGTGTGGGGCAAGGATGAGGAGAGCAAGGATCCTTTGTTCTCTGGAATTCAACATACAAATAAAGAAAATACAAAGGAAGGAAGATGGAGCACCAGGGCTGATGAGGGAGGGCTGCGGGTGGGAGTAGGGGTGGTAGGGGAGGAACACCTCCCCCGCACTCCAGTGGAGGACACAGTAGGCCGAGAAAGCAGTTGATGGACATCTACAACGTCACAGAGCAGGAAGTGGCCATCCTCTTCCGGAGAGGCTGTGGGTCCGATAAGATTCCCAGATGAGGCCTTGGATAGACAAGGACAGCTTCCCATCTGAAGGGCACACAAAAGGGGCAGAGCCAAGCGAGGTACCGCGTCCCACAGCTCTCGGGGCAGGCTAATGGCTTGGGAGCTCCAGAGCCACATCTGAAGAGGAAAACTTCTGGCAGCCTGCAGTGGGCTGCTCTCTGGGCAGCGTCTTCAAGCGCCCTCCAGGAGCCCTGCCACCCTGCAGGGGTCCCTGGAGACCCTCTGCTCCTCCGGTCTGGCAGCTGCCGGAGCAAAGAGGGCCAAAAACCGAAACCGGATTGAGAAACAGCTCAGTGTGCTCCTGCCGGGGAGACGCATGTGTCTGTGTTCTACACACGTGGGCGACTGCAGGAGCTGGGGAGGGTCCCCCCGGAGGCCAATTCGTCCCCAGTGTCCGCTTGCTGAAGGCGGCGCCAGCACAGCCGCCCCAACAGCCCTTGTGCTGTGTGATTGATGGGGGAGGGAATGGGGGGGGCTGTCAGTCATTCCCTTTTTGCTCCATCCCACTCCCGAGGGAGTGCCGAGCTAGCTGGGCCTGACAGGTGGATAACCGGGTCCTGCCAGCGGCTACAGATGGTAAATTGGATTGGGACAGCCCATCCCCTCCTCCTCTGGGACCCCCCCCCCCCCCCAGTCCTCAGTGTAATACAAGCAGCTGCAGAGAGTGGACCAGGCCGCAGAAAGCGGGGCGGAGCCTGGGGAAAAGGGGCGGGGCGGGGGCGGTACCGCCAAGGCGGGTCTGGAAACTGCTGGAAGTAATCTCAGTACCGCCGTCGTCGCTCCCTCCGCCGGGAGCGGGCAAAGAGTCCCCCTGCTAGCCCGGGCCGGCGCCCTTCCCCCCCAGCAGGAGCCACGCCCCGCTGTAAAGCGCTGGCTCCTCCTCCTGCCGGCGGGAGGGTCGGGATCTCGGGGCTGCGTGAAGTTAGAACCCGAATCATGCACTGTCCCGAAGGAAAACCCTTTCCCCTTATTGGGCTGTAGGCGTATGTAGGGCATATTCTAGAGAGGAAGTTGAACCTCTTCGAGGCCAGGACGCTCGTGTGTAGAGGCGCCTGCCTTAGAGGTGTATAGGGAAGTCAGTGGGATCCTCGCCACTACATCCCTCGCTTATGTGAGCATTCTCAATCTCTAGTTCTTGGGCGGTGGTCGAGCCTTGGAAGTGTGGAGATGGGGCCACGAAAAGGAGTACTTGCGTGTGCTGTCAGGGCGGAGCCTGAGACCGGTTGCTTCCGCCCTTCCCCGCCCCCTCCCCTATTTTGGACCATGACGTCAAGGTGGGCGGGCAGCGGCAGGTGCCGGGCTGACCGGCATCCTCCTTTAAGGCGGAGGGATTCGGGGACGGGCAGCTGGTCTGTGCTTCGCCGTATATAGGGCCACTGGGGGCGAACAGCCGCTCTCTTGAGTCACCCCCGCGCAGCCTTGTTGCGGTTTTTGAGCCGGACTCGGCCCTCGGTTTCCGTGGTCTGTAGTGCTTACAGCTCTTCTCCTTGAAGGTAAGGTCATAGTTTTATTCAGGGGTTTCTGTTTGGATTGCCCTATCGTGCTGCTTTTACCCATCCTTTTCTTTCCAAAGCCTAGTTTTTGTTGTGTTTGAGAGGTCTTTAGGGTAGGACAACTCCTGATTTGGGGGGTGGGGGGCGGATGTGTGGATGGGACGGGGGTCTCAAGATTAAGGTTTGTTTTTTCATCCGTGGTTTGGTGCTGGGTTTTCCCCAGGCGGCGACTAGCCGTGGGGGGAAGTGGGCCGCGGAGTGGGCTTGGGGTAGTGGGCAGCTGCACGTGGTGTCCGCGCCGGCCCGGGACGCTGCCATGTTTGCTTCTCCACTTCCGGACGCGGCTACGGGGCGCCGGAGGGTCCCCAAGGGTGGTGGGTGTGCGCGCTGGACGTGACTCAGCAACAGCCTGGTGCTGTCCTGGCTTTGCCATCTCATCTGTGGGACGCATTTTTCAAGGGTTTTTTATTCTTTTCTGTGAAGCTCTTAGGTAAGAAACGTTTATGGCCGGCTCTGGCCTGTCGTTCTTCTCCCCTTCCAGAGCTTTCCTGCAGTCCCGATGAGGGGGAGGGCAGAGGAGGGGGCAGGCTCTGGAAGATTCATGGGCCCTTTCCTCCCCCGCCCCTCCCAGAGAGCTGAGATTGTTCTGGAAGCTTCTGGAGCCCAGCGCCCCGCCCTGGTGCCCGGATGCTGGGGCGAAGGGAGGCTGCGCGGTGGCGCCCCCTCCTCGCGTGGTCCTGGCCAAAGCATGTCCGGCAGTGATGAGGGTCTGCCCAGCGGTCTACGGCCACCATCTTAGTTGTGTTTGGTTTCGTCCTGTATTGTAGCCACATGTATTGAGCGGTCACGATGGAGCTTTTGCTTGATCGGTTCTTTGTCTTAACGTCTTGGGCGGGTATCCACCAGTCTCTCAGGGGTTACCTTCTACCCTGTGAGGCAGCAATCTCACGTGAGCTTTTAATGGAGGAGATCCCCAGTGGGAGAGCCAATTCCGGATTACTGGCCGTTTAACATGAAATCGGTCATCTTGGTCAATTGTATTTTGTAACGAAAACGGTAGTAGAAATGTAGGTTGATTTTCTCCGAGTGGGTGGGTTACCTGGAGTGGTTATTCCAGTTTTGGGGTGGACCCAGTATCTGTTTTTCGAACAAGCTATCGGGTGATGGCTGAGGCTTTTGGGTCCCATGGATCACTTACAAGCAGTTTGGCTCCCAAAATACCTTGACCTTGTGTATTGTGTTGAAGCAGGTTTTTATTATCTTTCTGAATTGGATTCCTCCAAAGAAAAATCTTTAAAGAAAAGGTGCTCTAGTATTTAAGGAGTATGTGTAGTATCTGGATTAAAGCAGTTTGAGCTAAATCTGAGTCTTCATTGTGACTGGGGTGGACTGGAGTGTTACATAGGAGCCATCGTGTTCTTTTGTAATCCCTGATTCTTATTTTAGATGCCTGAGGAAGTGCACCATGGAGAGGAGGAGGTGGAGACATTTGCCTTCCAGGCAGAAATTGCCCAGCTTATGTCCCTCATCATCAATACCTTTTATTCCAACAAGGAAATTTTCCTTCGAGAGTTGATCAGTAATGCTTCTGATGTGAGTGCTGTGGGCACTGCGGGTTTTTGTTTTTCAGCAGTCAGGAAAAGGGGGGAAGGGTTGTTTGGTGTTTTGAGGGGGCGGCTGTTCTAAAAAAAAAAAGTTGATATGGAAAGATGGGTTATTGTAACTGTAAATGGTTCTTTTTGTGTTTTAAGTTTTATTTTTAGTGACGGTGGGGAGGGGTGGAGAGACGGGGAGACAGAAACCCAAACAGGCCCTGAGCTGTTAATAGAGGGCTTGAATCCACAAGCTGAGATCATGACCTGAGTCAAAATCAAGAGTCGCAAGCTTAACAGATACCTAGGCACCCCAACTGCATGTGGTGGTTAAACTCCATGTTAGGGAGTGGGTAATCAGAATTGAGGCTATTTGGGAGTATAAAGCAATTCCTTTTGGATAAAGAGCTGGGCTTTTAGGAAGCAGAATTGTAAAGTTGAAATTTGTATTTTCAGGCCTTGGACAAGATTCGCTATGAGAGCCTGACAGACCCTTCCAAATTGGACAGTGGTAAAGAGCTGAAAATCGACATCATCCCCAACCCCCAGGAACGCACTCTGACTTTAGTGGACACAGGCATTGGGATGACTAAAGCGGATCTTATAAATAATTTGGGAACCATTGCCAAGTCGGGCACTAAAGCATTCATGGAGGCTCTCCAGGTATGTGGGATTTCAGCTAGGCACAGGCCATCCACTTTTGTGGCTCTTTCTTGGTTTGCTGTTTTTGTTTTTTAAACTTGTGTTTGTAAAACTTTCTGGCAGGCTGGTGCAGACATCTCCATGATTGGACAGTTCGGTGTTGGCTTTTATTCTGCTTATCTGGTGGCAGAGAAAGTGGTTGTTATCACAAAGCACAACGATGACGAGCAGTACGCTTGGGAGTCTTCCGCTGGGGGCTCCTTCACTGTGCGCGCAGACCATGGTAAGATGGCTCTTTGGTTAAGTTGTTCGGGTTAGAATTCTGGGGAAACCTGTAATGGAGATCTTGTTCCCGGTAAAGTAGTTGATTACAGTTTTGCACTTAGTTTCATTTTTTTGTGCTCTTTGTGATTAACTTCTAGGTGAGCCCATTGGCCGGGGTACCAAAGTGATCCTCCATCTTAAAGAAGACCAGACAGAATACTTAGAGGAGAGACGCGTCAAAGAAGTGGTGAAGAAGCACTCGCAGTTCATAGGCTACCCCATCACTCTTTATGTGAGTATGGGCTGGGAATCCTCGTGTGTGTCTGCTGATGGCCCCTGGTTTTGGTTTCTGAATTCTGGAACTACTGTCTTTGGTGCTTTCAGTTGGAGAAGGAACGAGAGAAAGAGATCAGTGACGATGAGGCAGAGGAGGAGAAAGGTGAGAAAGAGGAAGAAGATAAAGAGGATGAGGAAAAGCCCAAGATTGAAGATGTGGGCTCCGATGAGGAGGATGATAGTGGAAAGGACAAGAAAAAGAAAACAAAGAAGATTAAGGAGAAATACATTGATCAGGAAGAGCTGAACAAGACCAAGCCCATTTGGACCAGAAACCCTGATGACATCACCCAAGAGGAATATGGAGAGTTCTACAAGAGCCTTACCAATGACTGGGAAGACCACTTGGCAGTCAAGGTGAGAAGTCTTACATGTTGATTCAATAGGAAGAGCAGGGAGGAAGGTGTTGCTGGTGTAGACCATGGAACTTGCCCAACTGTTGGGTGGTGGGAACTGAATGGCATGGATCCATGTTCTTTGTTCACTCATCTTCTCGATGACCTCACTTTGTCTCTGGCCGTGTGCTGATGGGACTGTTTCCGCAGTGGTCCAAGGGTTATACATAGCTATAGTTTCATTTTCTTAAAAGCTGTCCTATGATGTCTGTTCTGTCATTGGTGCTTAGAGAAGATCTTTGTTCCAGACAATTCAGTGATGTGATGCTGGGACTTAAAGGCACATCTTGAAATCTACTACTGGCTTATTTTGAATTTTTTCCCAGCACTTCTCTGTGGAGGGTCAGCTGGAATTCAGGGCATTGCTGTTCATCCCCCGTCGGGCTCCTTTTGACCTCTTTGAAAACAAGAAGAAAAAGAACAATATCAAGCTCTATGTCCGCCGTGTGTTCATCATGGACAGCTGTGATGAGTTGATACCAGAGTATCTCAGTGAGTGTCCTCTTGGCCGAACATAGTTGGGTAAAGTCCTGCCTGTAGCATTCTCCAGAAACTGAGGTCTTCTCTTTCCTTTTTTTCTTTTTCTTTTTTTTGGGGGGAAATCAGAGTTCAGCGAGAAAGTGGGTCCTGTTGAAGTTCAATGACCCTGTCTACTCTAACTCCCATTTTCTTCCTGATTGGTTGCAGACTTCATCCGTGGTGTGGTTGACTCTGAAGACTTGCCCCTGAACATATCCCGAGAAATGCTCCAGCAGAGCAAAATTTTGAAGGTCATTCGCAAAAACATTGTAAAGAAGTGCCTTGAGCTCTTCTCTGAACTGGCGGAAGACAAGGAGAACTATAAGAAATTCTATGAGGCATTCTCTAAAAACCTGAAGGTACAGAAGTCGCAAATGCTTACATAATAATTAAGATGGAAGGTTTTTTTTTTTTTTTAATTCACTTAGGGAGTAACACGTTATTTACAAGTAAGATCGTTTTCTTTCCACCCCCAAAGCTTGGAATCCATGAGGACTCCACTAATCGGCGCCGCCTTTCTGAGCTGCTGCGTTACCACACTTCCCAGTCCGGAGATGAGATGACTTCTCTTTCAGAGTACGTGTCTCGCATGAAGGATACCCAGAAGTCCATCTATTACATCACTGGTAGGTTGGGAGCCTGGGACTGATCAGAGCCCCATGGTGGGGTATGAGGAAGGGAAGGCATTTGGGAGTACCTGGGAACTGGTAGGTGGCACTCTGATCCCGGAGTCTCTCAACCCTACAGGCGAGAGCAAAGAGCAGGTTGCCAACTCGGCTTTTGTGGAGCGAGTGCGGAAGCGGGGCTTCGAAGTAGTGTATATGACGGAGCCCATCGATGAGTACTGCGTGCAGCAGCTCAAGGAGTTTGATGGGAAGAGTCTCGTCTCAGTTACCAAGGAGGGCCTGGAGCTACCTGAGGATGAAGAGGAGAAAAAGAAAATGGAGGAGAGCAAGGCCAAGTTTGAGAACCTTTGCAAACTTATGAAAGAGATACTGGATAAGAAGGTTGAGAAGGTAAGCAGTCTGGGATTAGGATGTAGTTTGTAAATGTCTTAAGGGCCATTTCCCTTAATCTTGTGTTGCTACACAATTAGTAGTTTAAGGTACTCTAATTCGTTCAGAGCTTCCTTCTTTTGTTGCTTTCACCAGGCAGGTTTAAGGTTGGTATTCCAAATTTGGGAAAGATGAGGCATTTTTCCTGAGAATAGAATTTAACATGTTAGCCTGGAAATGGTAATTGGGTTTAACATAAACATACGTTTTTGATTGTTCACAGGTGACTATCTCAAACAGGCTAGTATCTTCACCCTGCTGCATTGTGACTAGCACCTATGGCTGGACGGCCAACATGGAGCGGATCATGAAAGCCCAGGCACTTAGGGACAACTCTACAATGGGTTATATGATGGCCAAAAAGCACCTGGAGATTAATCCGGACCACCCCATCGTGGAGACACTACGGCAGAAGGCAGAGGCAGACAAGAATGACAAGGCTGTCAAGGACCTGGTGGTGCTGCTGTTTGAAACCGCACTGCTCTCTTCTGGCTTCTCACTGGAGGACCCCCAGACCCACTCCAACCGAATTTACCGCATGATCAAGCTAGGCCTGGGTGAGTATCCTTGCTCTTATCAGAGTGTGGCTGGTAGTTGGGGAGCTAGTCTCCCAGGGACAGATTTGACTTCATAGTATCTGGATCAAAGTTCATGTGGCATTGTTTTCTGCTTACAGGTATTGATGAAGATGAAGTGACAGCAGAGGAACCCAGTGCTGCTGTTCCTGATGAGATCCCCCCTCTGGAGGGTGACGAGGATGCCTCCCGCATGGAAGAAGTAGATTAGTTTCTACCTGCAGACCTCGTACCCTCTGTATAGTGTCCCCATGGCTCCCCTGCAGCCCTCAGTGGCCTCCGTTCACCTGGCTCCCCCTGCTGATGTCTAGTGGTGTTTCCCCCTCCTGTCTGTCTGAGGCAGGATACCAGGGCCTCCAGGCCTGTCCCTTCCCATATTTGACAAGGGGTTTGGATGTGTACTGTGGTTTTGTTTGTTTATTTTGTTCTGAAGTTAAAGTATGCAAAAATAAAGACGATACAGTTTTATACAGTTATGCTTTCCCTTGTAAAGTGGATCTGGTGGCTTTTGAGTGTCCTTTGCCTTCTTCCTATTCCAACTTGTAACTGCTTTCATCCTGAGAATGTTACTCTGGTACATTGAAAGCTCAAGTCACTTGTAAACAGTCTAATGGTTCCTAAGTTCCCCAACATTGACTCTATAAAGGGTGGCTTCCAGCTAGTATGTAGTAACTGTCCCCTTCCTAAAGCACACCTTCAGTCAACCAAAACACCGGACTCGAGCCCATTGCAGCAGTTTAATTTAATAAAATAAAATTAGAAGAGCAAAAAGTTACATTTTCGAAAGTACCAAAACCTGCAACCGGCTCTTGGAGCAGAGCCCAGGGATCCAGGAGCAGGGTGGTGGTGCTGGGTGGGGCTCTCCACTCCCCCAGCACAGCACCATCTTTCAGGGACTCCCGGGAAGGAAAAAGCAGCACTGGGAGCCTACAACACTTGTGCTTTTCTCACCAGAGTAAGAACTGTAGGTCTCTGGGAGGGAGTCCGCAAGGGTGGGCCATTCAAGGTAGGGGGCAAGCACAGGTGTGTTGGTGGCTGCGCCCCCAGGGCAAGCCTTGAGGGAATTGGAGAGGGCCCTTAGAAGGAGGTACCTCTGCCTTCCCCAGCAACTGCCTCCCACCCACTGAGGAAGGTCCTCTGCCCTGGGGCTCAGAATAATCCCTTCCAGAGGACAGGTGACTTAAGGCAAAGGGGAAGGTTGCCTCCTGGACTCAACACCCAACCCACAGAGCTGGTTTGTGATCCTGATAACCTGCATTCTGACCTTGAACCAGCCGCCTCAGAAGTTACAGTAGAAGAGGAAAACTGGTATGGTGAGGTTCTTGTGTGACTTCATCCCTCAGGCTCCTCAAACTTTCTGCACTGAGGACTCGACAGGCACAGCCTTCTTTCCCCGTTGCTTTAGTCGCCCCCGGGCGTAGACTCTGAGGAGGAGGGCAGTGAAGACCACAGCCACCCCCAGACCCCCCACCACAGTGATGGTGTGGCCGTAGAGGAGACAGGAGAGGAGGATGGCAAAGGCCTGGCGGAGGGTCATGATGATGGTGAAGACGGCAGCCCCAAACTGCCCGATGGTGTAGAAGATGAAGAGCTGGCCACACGCAGAGCACACAGAGAGCAGAAGGGCATGTGCGGCAAATTCGCTGTGTCGCCCCATGAAGCGAGTCCCCTCCAGGAGGGCCCCCTGCTCCAGCAGGGAGCCCACCGTGAAGAGGCAGGAGAAGAAGTTGACCCCAAACATCATCTGCACCGAAGACATCTTATAGGCGAACAGAGCATCCTGCCAGTTTGAGGTGAAGCTGTCAAAGGCAATGTAGCCCGCCAGCAGGATGAGGCCCGACAGGGTGGTGGCCGGGGAGCTGCGGGGCTCCGGTCCACTGGACAGCAGGAACATGCTGACCCCGATGGAGATGAGGCCAGCCGTCAGGTATTCCCAGTGCTCGTAGCTGCGCCGGGACACCAGCTTTCCCATCAGCATGACCGGAATCACCTTCGAGGCCTTGGCCAGCACCTGGGTGGGGAAGCTGACGAACTTGAGCGCTTCATACTGACACCAGCTGCTGAGCACGTTTGACAGGCTGGCAAAGGAGTACCGGTACATGGGCGCCCCATGCCGGGGCTGCTTGCAGAGGACACAGTAGAGGCCGGCCACCAGCAGGGCCAGCACTCGGTTCATCAGCACCAGGAACTGGGAGTCTGTGAAGCGCTCACCTGGCGATGTGGCAGTAGCCCCGTAGCTGCGGGTCATCACTCTTTCCTGCAGCACACCCCAAGTCAGGTAAGACACCTGTGGGGTGGGGCCGGGGGGGATGAGGACAGAGACGATAAGAGGAGGAAAAGGCGGCCAAAAAGATCTCAACCTCTCCCTCCCTCAGATGTCTAAACGATTTAAAGGCAAGCATATGTATTTCGGTCCCTCGGTAGTAACTAGAAGTTCCCTCTCCCCTCCGAAACCTGGATTCACCTCGGAAGAAATTGTGTCTGTGAAACAACAAATGCTTTAGGTGTGCCAGGACCCTGTGTGGCCCGCACAGGGTTATGTTAAGGCTGACCCCATCCCCTGTATCTTGCTATCCATCCTCCATCA
>PISW01013401.1:0-26536 GCA_004023785.1 Mungos mungo
GAATGTACCAGGCGCACTTGAGAATTCCATAGCCTCTGGATGTGGAATTCTACATACATATGTCAAATCCAGCTGGTCCAATGTGCTGTTCAGGTCCATTGTTTCTTTAGTGATTTTTTTGTCTGGGTGATCTATCCATTGCTGAATGTGGAGTGAGTATTAAAACCTCTGCAATTAGCACATTCTTATCAATAAGATTGTTTCTGTTTGTGATTAATTGTTTTATGTATTTGGGTGCTTCTGAATTTGGTGTGTAGATGTTTATAATTGTTAGCTCTTCCTGATGGATAGACCCTGTAATTATTGTATAATGCCCTACTTCATCTCTTTTCCTGCCTTTCCTTTAAAGTCAAGTTTGTCTGATATAAGTATGGCTACTCTGGCTTTCTTTTAACTTCCGGTCACAAGATAGATATTTCTCCATCTCCTTATGTTCAATCTCAAGGTGTCCTCAGGTCTTAAATAAATTTATTGTAGACAAAAAATAGATGGATTTTATTTTTTTATCCATTCTGCTACCCTAAGTCGTTTGTTTGGAGCATTTAGTTCATTTACATTCAGTGTTATGATTAAAGTATATGGGTTTAGAGTCATTGTGTTCTCTGTAGGATTCATACTTGTAGTGATGTCTCTGGTACCTTGTGTTCCTAGCAACATTTCCCTCAGAGTTTTCCTTGGATTTTTGGTAGGGCTGGTTTAGTGGTAATGAATTCTTTCAATTGTTGTTTCTTCGGGAAAACCTTTATCTCTCCTTCTTTCTGAATGGCAGGCTTGCTGGATAAAGGATTCTTGGCTGCATATTTTTCCTGTTCATCACATTGAAGATTTCCTGCCATTCCTGTGTGGCCTGCCAACTTTCAGTAGATAGGTCTGCAACTACTTTGATAGGTTTCCCTTTGCCCTTTTGCCATAGCTGCTTCAGAATTCTCTTTAATCTTATATTTTGCTGGTTTCATTCTGATCTATCGTGCAGAAGACCAGTTACATCTGAGGGAGTTCTCTGTGCCTCTTGATTTCAGTGTCTGTTTCCTTCCACCGATTGGGGAAGTTCTTGGCTATAATTTTTTCAAGTATTCTTCAACCCCTTTCTCTCTTTCTTCTTCAACAATCCCTTTGGTACAGATATTGTTCCCTTTGATTGTATCACTCAGTTCTCAAAATCTCCTTTCATGCTCGTGGATCAATTTATCTCTCTTTTTCTCAGTTTCCTCTTGTTCTATAATTGTGTCTTCTAATTCACGTATTCCTTTCCCTGCCTCTTCAGTTTGTGCAATGGTTGCCTCCATTTTATTATGCACCTCATTTTTTTCCATCACCAGAACTATTTTTAAGGTGCAGAGTCTCTGTAGCAATCTCCTCTGATGTCTTCCATGCCTTTTTCAAGCCCAGCAGTTAATTTTACGACAAGCGTCCTAAATTCTTGCTCAGTTATGTTGCTTAGATCTGTGTTGACCAATTCTGTAGCTGTGACTACTTACTGGAATTTCTTTAAAGGAGAGTTCTTTCATTTCACTGTTTTGGCTAGATTTCTGTCTCTTGTCATTTTAAAAAGCTTGATATGTGCTCTGCACCGGTGAGTATTGCTATATTAAAGGAGGCTCATTGACTGTCCAGGACCTGTCTATTCAGGAAGTGTTCTTTCAATGGTTTCCCTTGGTCTCTTCTGTTTTGCCTTTGGTTATTTTATTTCCCTACTCATAGTGTTATTTGGGACTCTCCACCATGTGTCCTTTGGCTTGTTTCTTAAGGTAGCCCTGGAACGGAGAACAGACAGAGAAACGAGTAGGGAACAAAAGCACACAAATGTACAAACAAATGAAAGAAGCAGGCAAACCAAATGGGAGAGGAAAAAAAGGCAAAGGGCAGTTTAAAAGCAGAATGCCAGAGATCCCAGTTATAAATAAAGAGCAGGGTAGAGGCAGTGCTGATGGAAGAGCATATACAAAGAGAAGTGACACGGGTGGGAAGAAATAGTAATTGAACTTTGACCTGGATAATGTTACCCTGAGAAATTATATAGTCTTAATATTTTAGAGAGAAAGGAAGGTAATGACGAAGGTGTAGAATATATTTCGAGAGTGAATTAGGGGCGCCTAGTGGCTCAGTCGGTTAAGTATTGGACTTTGGCTCAGGTTATGATCTCACGTTAGTGGTTTCAAGCCCAGAGTTGGGCTCTGTGCTGACAGCTCAGAGCTTGGAGCCTGCTTCTGATTCTGTGTCTCCCTCTCTCTCCGCCCCTCCCTGCCCATGCCCTGTCTCTCTCTGTATCAAAAATAAATAAAGTAGTTAAAAAGTAAAAAAAAAGAGAGAGAATGAATTTGATATGACTGTTTAAGCAAACCTATAACCAGAATACCCACTCCAGGGGAGGAGACAGATAAGAATGAGCTAAGCGTGATATATCTGAATAGCAAGAATTGATCTACAGTTAATCACGGCAATAAATCAGTGCTGGTTTTGGAGGGAGGGGCTGGGCCTTCTGTTTCCACAGCATTCATCGAGCTCTGGTAACAAAGCAGCTAGGCAAGGCAGATGAGTGTGGTTTCATGTAGGTGGATCTCGCCTGCACTGTGGGTCTCTGGGGCTGCTTCCTGAGGCTCCACCTTGGTGGTTGGGGGGAGGAAATTGGCGGCCCCCCAGTTCCTTCTCAAACCAAGTTTTGTAATCACTCTTTTGGGTCTCATCTTATTCTGCCCTTGGCATAGCCAAGGTGGGCATTGCTCTTTGTCCAACCCCCAGCATCATTTTTACTTCTTATTCCATGTGCAGTAATGATGGTGACTGAAAGGTAACCCCGGAATCCCAGGCCGGGGCCCTTCCTCACTGGGGATCAAGTAGGGGAGCAGTTTCTCCTGAGGCCTATTGAGTCCTTTGCATACAGTCTGTACCTGAGGGAATTTCTGGGCCCAGAGCACACAGCCCAAAGAAGCCTCAGCAGTTTGAGGTAGTGTCCCTCTCTGAATGCCCTGTTCTTAGAGATAGAATGATAAGATCCCTCTCCTTCCTGGGTCGAGGTTTTTATCTTTTCCAGGGACAGTTGTTAAGAGCAGTTTCAGCCACTTTTTTCCCTTTGTCTCTCTGCAGAGGGGGCTCCCTCCCCTCCGTGCTTCTGTGTCTCCACTGTTTTTATCTTCTCCAGTTCTCAATCAGGCAGCTATGAGGCTGTCTTCTTAGTGGACTCTGTCTGTTCTCCTCCCATACTCTTGTGGTTCAGTGTCTTTTGGCTTTAGCACTTCTTTGTTTGATAGATGCAGGTGGGAGTTATGGAACTCCCTACTTCTCCGCCATCTTGTCCTCTCCCCTAGAAACCAATTTAAACAGCAAAGAATATCAGAAACAAAATTTCAAAGATTAAATCAAAGTTATAAAACAAGAAATCAAATTGTAAAATATCAACCCTATTAATTTAATTTATGAATGAAATTAATAAAATAATAAAAATACTAATAGGTTTCGGGTGGTGATATGTTTGTTTTTAAAAGTCTATTCTGTGTTATTTTTAGCACTGATCAAAATTTGTTGAAGTACATCTTTAGTTACCTTTACAGATTTCTTACAATAACTCACAGCCTAGATGAATGGTTTTCACTGTTTCAAATGCCTCTATATGGTTGTGTCATATCGTAATTATGTTTACGTATCAGTGGACCGGTTAATCCACTCAAAATCTAATACAAATATTATGTAATTCTAGCAGATGCATTGAAAAGTAAACATTTCCAAGGATTATATTTAAATTAACTATGTCCAAAGACAGTATTTTTGTGAAATATAATTCTGTCACAATTCAATAAGAGCAGCTGTAGAATCAATTAAGTAACAATGTAAACTTAGTTTTTGTTTAGAATGCTATCATGGGAGATGGGATGGGCAAAGGGAGAAGGAGAGAGAATCTGAAGCAGACTCCATGCTCAGTGTGAAGCTTGACACAAGGTTTGATCCCATGATGCTGGGATCATGACCTGAGCTGAAATCAAGAGTCTGATGCTCAAACAACTGAGTCTTTAAAATTTTTACAAAACACAAACCAGACTTTTAAAGAGAGATGACTTGCCAATGTCCTACTGTGATTTGGGGCTTTTCGGTTTGGCTGCTTTGAAAGCTGAATCAGACCCACATATGACTTCAGGTCCCTGAGACCACAGCTTAATCCTTCTATTCCTCTGGAACCCAAAAATCCAGGGGGCCCTCCAGTGCTCTAGGACCTGTGTCCCAGGCTGTGTAGCACAGCAGAGCCAAAAGGACCATTTGGGAAAAGGTAGAATTTAAATTCATATCAGTCAGTTTGGTTTGCTGTGACCATTTTCTTAGTGCATTGAGCTTTTTCTCAGTCAACAGATCTTCAAAAGAAGCTTTCTGAAGCTTTTTCTCTCATGGCAGATAATCTAGTTTTGATAAAAAGAAGTAGATCTTTCTAATTCTTTCTCAAAGTCCTTTATTTCAGGATATTTGCATAGCAAACAGCCTTAGAAGAGAGAGATAATGTCTGCCTCCAGAGCAAAGGGTAAACATGCTTATTATCCAGTTAAAAGATCAGGTCACTTCCATTGGAGTTCCTGTCCTGCAATCCACTGTTAGTACAGGTATCCATTTGGGCCCATCTGCATCATCCTTGTGGGACTTGAGGGGCACGGGGAATAGACACAAATAGGCTGATGCTCATGTTGTTTGCTGCTCTATGAATGAAAACATCCTTTCCTCTGGTCCAGGGATCTCATGTCTTTTCCCATCTCCCATGAACCTGTGACAGATTAACTTGTCAGCTTGCAAGTAAGGTAAAATCTCAGACCCTTTACAGTTCTTGCCATTAAACTTAAATTTATATACTTTGTGATTCTATTTATGTCAAGTTCAAAAGTATTAAAGCTAATATATAGTGTTAGAGGTCAGGATCGTTTCTTTGGAGAGCAGAGGCATTGCTTGGAGAAAGCATTAGGGGAGCTTCTGGTGTGCTGGCCATGTTCTATCTCTTATTCTGAAAGGGTGTTGATTGCATAAATTGAATTCAAAGTAAAAGAATCTTTGTACTTATCATTTTTACTCCCATCCCCTTTATGGTAGGTTTACTTCTTTAAAAATTCAACTTGAAATTTATGAAAATAAAAAATTAAAAATCAGAGGCAGTGACCAGGATTGCCACATCAATAAATTTCAAAAAAAATATGTGAAACTGGAGCACCTAGGTTTCTCACTTGGTTAATCATCCAACTCCTGATCTCACCATCAAGCCCCAAACTGAGCTCAGTGCTGGGTGTGGAGCCTGCCTATGATTCTCTCTCCCTGTCCCACTGCCCTCCCCTACTCATTCTCCCTCTCTATCTCTCTAAAAAAAATTAGAACTAATTATCCATAACTCAAAGGAAAAGAAGAAGCTGAACATTATTAGCCAAAAGATAAAGAAAATGGAGGAGCGATCCAAGAAGAAAAATACACTTTAGTTGAGATTTTAGAAGTAGAGAAGAGTCAAGGAAGGCACACATTTGGATATATGCTATTTGCAATTCAGAATTTCAAGGATAGAAAAATTGTTGGGGCCCCTCCAGCCAAAAAGCCTGTGGAGGTGATTCCACTGTGACGGCAAAGCCTCTGGGGGGGATCGTATGTAATCGCAAAGTCCCTAGCCTTGTCTAGGAAGGCGCTACCCTGGATAACGGTTGGCCCTCCCCTCATTTGAGGATCAGGACAAAAGAACAAAGGTCCTGGGAGACTGGGGTGCAGTGCTGTGCTGCCTCTGGGACCCTGCTTCCCCTGCTTGAAAATGTGTGCACTTGACTGTTTGACCTAAGTGGATCAGAGACTGGCGTTAGTTCTCCTATTATTCATGCCATTTGGTAATTGTGGTTTCAGCATATGGGCAGATTTTCTGATTGAAACCTCCCCCCTAGTTAGAGGCACTTTACTCACAGACTATTGTTTAAACCTTTAAAGAAAAATAGCCTTGTCATAAGCTTCAGTTAATATTACACTATGTACACAAAATAAGATTCCTTCTGGTGTATTTTTAGTGATAAATTATGTTTTTGATCCTCTATATTGTACTTCATTCCTGCCTTTAACTTTCTGTTCTCTCTTACGTAAAAACAATGATCTAGTCTAAAACATGTGATTCCTAAGAAGTTACAAACAATATAATCATTAAAAAAAGATGTAATCACCTATGGTATATAAGACACCAAGTTTCACAATAAAGTGTGGTCTCTTCTACCATTCATGTTGTCTGTGTTCTTTCTAATAAATATTTTGCCGACACCAACCCCCTACTCAGAGACCCTTAGACTCTGGTGTGTGGGCTGGTCCCCCGCACCGAGTGGTGCCCCAACAGGGACCTGAGTAGAAAAAAAAAGAAAAAGAAAAAGAAAAAGAAAACGAAGATATTCAAAGGTAAGTGGAATATTTCCTGAAATAGTTCTGCTCCTGTCGGGTTGGTTAGGATCTCACCCAGGGCGCCTGGGACCCCTCTATGAGTGGAGATAGAGAACAGGAAGGGTGAGTAATTTGTAGTGATTGCCCAGTTATCTGTTCTTTCTCTAAATGTCTTAGTCTTGTCTGTAAAACCTCTGTGGGAGGGAATGTAATAGCCTCTGGTGTGTGTGTGTGAGTGAATGTGCGACTTGGTTTGGCTTGCCTACCAAGTTCGATTTTGTGGCTCCACGGGTGGGCACCCTTAAGGTCCCCATTAATTCATGGAGTCTGAGTGGGCCTGATCTGCAGTACCGTGATGAATGACATATGGTCTATGGCGGCATCAGAATAGCTTCCGATTGTAAATCACAATGCTGAGTCCGCTACGGCTAAACATCACCTAAGTTCCTTCGGGACACGGCCAGACAGGCATCTGATTGGTCTCCTCATTAGAGGGGGCACCCTACCCTTTGTTTGTCTTTGCGTCACCGTAACATAAGAAATAAGGGATGGGCAATACAGCTTCTAAAGAGAGAAGGCTTTTTACGGAGATACTTTTACACCTCCTTACTCAAAGAGGGATTAAGGTGACTTATAACCAAATGGCAAGATTTTTACACTTTGTTCAGGAGCAATGTCCTTGGTTTCCAGAAGAAGGCACTGCTAACTTACAAACTTGGAACAAAGTTGGGGAACAGTTACGCTTGTATTATCCTCTACATGGACCAAAAAAAATGTCCCTCTAGATACTTTTTCTCTGTGGAATTTGATTGGAAATGTTTTAGATCCTGACCATAGGGGAAGTAAATTGTCATCTAATAATATAGCCACAGAAACTACTTCACTTTCCCCTAGAGGTCAAACTCCTACTTCCTCGGTAATGGCAGCACAGGACAATGAGGATTCTAAGTGGGAAGATATTGATGGTAATCAGACAGATTTAGAAGAGAAAGAGGCTAAATATGCAACAAAGAAAGAGGGAAAAGATCTACCTAATTTTCCTCACCCCCCACTGTCTTTTAATTCCTCTCTGCCCAAAAATCCAAAATTAAAAAAAATTAAAAAGGACTTACAAACTTTAAAGTTCATGTGACAATAGAAACAATGGGAGCCCTTTAGCCAGGCTTCCCTTCCCCTGTAACAATTCCAAAAGGAGACAATATTATAGTAATAGACCTTCAGGATTGTTTTTTTACTATACCCTTACATCCTGATGATTACAAACATTTTGCCTTCAGCCTGCTGTCTCCAAATTTAAAAAGGCCCTTTCAGAGATTTCAATAAAAAGTTCTTCCCCAAGGGATAAAAAATTCTCCTACTTTGTGTCAGAAATCTGTTGATAGGACTTTGAGTAAAATTAAAAATAAATATCCTAAAATTTATTTAATTCATTATATAAATGACATTCTCTTAGCACATAAGGACAAAGCCCATCTTCATGATGTTTTAGATAAATTGATTCAAACCTTATCTGCTCATGGCTTAAAGGTGGCCCCTAAAAAAAAATCAAATTGATCTACCTTACTCCTATTGGGGAAGGTTAATTGAAAATCAAACTGTGACTTTACAACCTTTACAGTTAAAGACAGAACACTGGTGTACTTTAAATGATTTTCAAAAACTATTGAAAAATATTAATTGGATTTGGCCTCTTTTAAAACTGTCTACTAAAGATCTTATTCTGCTGTTTGAAATCTTGCATGGAGACTCCCATCCAAATTCCAAATGAGAGTTAACTCCTTTAACCTTGGAATCCTTGTCTAAAGTTAATGAGGCTCTACAAGGAGCCATGCTTACTAGGGTTAATTATGATGAGCCCTAGTCTTTAATAATTTTGCCAACTGAACACTCCCCCACCACCTGCCTATGACAAGAGGGAATACTAGAATGGCTCTATTTATCAGCTACTCCTAAGAAGGTTTTGGCTGATTATCCATTCTTAGTGACACAATTAATTATTAAAGAAAAAAAAAAGAAACAGAAAATTATTCGCTCAAGAGCCAACAGAAATTGTCCTTCCTTATTCTAAATTTCAGATTGAGAAATTAATACAGGGATTCACCGATTTTCAGATTGCCATAATCGGGTATACAGGTGATCTCAGCTTCAATACACCTAAGGACCCTATATTACAATTTGGCAAATTAAATTCTTTTATTTTTCCCACAAAAACAAAACCTAAGCCTTTACAAGATGCCTTTTTAACATTTACTGATGGGTTCTCTAACGACATGGCTTCAGTAGTCATTTATGAAAACCCATCTAAACCTAAAATTATCTCTTTTCAAACCAAGGAAACTTCAGCCCAGAAAGCTGAACTCGCTGCTGTTATTAGACTGTTTCAAGAAACTCCAGAGAGGTTTAATTTATTTTCAGATTCTAAATATGTGGTTGGACTCTTTCCAGACATTGAAACTACAACAGTTTCTGTCTACAAAACTAGAATTTCAGGTTTGCTTTTAGAATTACAGGTTAAAGTACAACAACGCCAGGAGCCCTTTTACACAGGACACATCAGAGCTCATTCTAAGTTGCCTGGCCCCCTCTCTGAGGGAAATGCTTTAGCTGACTTTCATACTAAAGTTGCTTGTTTAACTATGGATCCTGTGTATGAAGCCCAGGAGTCTCATAAGATTCATCATCAAGGCTCGAAGGCTCTGAGACTACAGTTTAAGATCACTCGAGAACAGGCAGGACAAATAGTTAAGAACTGTTCTTCTTGCCCACCTATAAATTCAGGGGTCTCACATGTAGACATTAATCCTAGAGGCTTAAAACCTAATACTTTATGACAAATAGATATAACTCATGTTAATTCTTTTAAAAAATTGTCCTTTGTTCATGTCACTGTGGATACCTATTCTCATACACTTTTCACATCTTCTCGAACTGGAGAGGCTTTTAAGGATGTTCAACAACATTTATTTCAATGCTTCTCTGTATTAGAATTGCCTTTCAAAATTAAGACTAATAATGGGCCAACATATACATCGAAGATTTTCAAAGATCTCTGTGAACAGTTTCATATTCGAAATTCAACAGGAATTCCTTATAATCCCCAGGGTCAAACTATTATTAAAAAAAACTAATCAAATTTTAAAAAATCAAATAGTAAGACTTCAAAATTCAGATTTTAAATATACTTCACCTCATCAAATTCTGGCTCACTGTATGTTTATGTTAAATCACCTGAGTCCAGACAATTCCGGGGAAACCCCAATGCTTAAACATTGACAAAACAAATTAACCATAAAGCCTCTAGTAAAATAAAAAGATGTGCTCTCAGGAGCCTAAAAAGGCCCTGATGTCTTACTAACTGCGGGTCAAGGTTTTGCTTGTATTCTCCCCCAGGAAAGTGATTCACCTATCTGGGTGCCAGATCACCTGATTCGCTATGTCTCCACACCTTCACCAAATTCATCAACAAATTACATTAGAGACAAAAACTGACGACCTGAGCTGGAAGATAAAGAGCCTTCGCCTATGCTCTTACAAGAACATCAATAATGTCCGTCTGTCTCACACTACCAAAAATAGTCCCCTCCCAATTTGGGGACAAATTAAAAAGCTTGCTACAGAAGCTAAACAGCCTCTTGCTTTACAACATCAACCTAAAGATCCAGCTTTCCTTTTTGTTGCCGTTCTTTTCTTACTTTCACTATATCTATTGTTACTCTAGTTAAGAAAGTACATACAGCCTCTTTTATTAATGATATGTCTAAAAATGTTACATTAGCCTTAACGACTCAAAAAATTATTGACCAAAAGCTTAATGATAAGGTTAAAGCTCTTAAAGAGACAGTTATGTCTATTGGCCAAAAATTATTAACCTTAAAAATTCAACTGTCTCTTAGATGTCATTTGGATTATAAATGGATTTGTGTTACCCCTTTACAAATAAATAAGTCCCAACATTCTAGGGAAAAGGTACAACAACATATTTTAGGAATTTGGAACCATTCTAATTTAAGTTTTAATATAAGTACCTTACATCAATAAATTTCAGATATAAACCAGGCTAAAGAGGATTTCAATACAGATGATCTTACTACCGATATTTATAATGGTATAACAAATTTGGTGGGACACTCCAGTTTCTTTTCTATGATGGTTAACGTTGGCACCTCACTGACAATATTCTTAATAATACTATTTCTTTTGCCTTACATCTACAGATGCCTTAAGTCTAGTATCTCTCGCTTGCACACTGAAGTCAAGGCTTCTGAGTTCTTAAATAAAAAGCGGGGAGCTGTTGGGGCCCCTCCAGCCAAAAAGCCTGTGGAGGTGATTCCACTGTGACGGCAAAGCCTCTGGGGGGGGAGCCTAGGTAATCGCAAAGTCCCTAGCCTTGTCTAGGAAGGCACCACCCTGGATAACGGTTGGCCCTCCCCCCATTTGAGGATCAGGACAAAAGAACAAAGGTCCTGGGAGACTGGGGTGCAATGCTGTGTGGCCTATAGGGACCCTGCTTCCCCTGCTTAAAAATGTGTGCGCTTGACTGCTTGACCTAAGTGGATCAGAGACTGAGGTTAGTTCTCCTATTATTCATGCCATTTGGTAATTGTGGTTTCAGCATATGGACAGATTTTCTGATTGAAACCTTCCCCCCCCCCACCTAGTTAGAGACACTTTACTCACAGACTATTGTTTAAACCTTTAAAGAAAAATAGCCTTGTCATAAGCTTCAGTTAATATTACACTATGTACACAAAATAAGATTCCTACTGATATATTTTTAGTGATAAATTATGTTTTTGATCCTCTATATTGTACTTCATTCCTGCCTTTAACTTTCTGTTCTCTCTTCTGTAAAAACAATAATCTAGTCTAAAACATGTGATTCCTAAGAAGTTACAAACAATATAATCATTAAAAAAAGATGTAATCACCTATGGTATATAAGACACCAAGTTTCACAATAAAGTGTGGTCTCTTCTACCATTCATGTTGTCTGTGTTCTTTCTAATAAATATTTCGCCGACACCAACCCCCTACTCAGAGACCCTTAGACTCTGGTGTGTGGGCTGGTCCCCCGCAAAAAATAATCTCTGTAACTGTCTATTCAGAAAAAAAACAAACAAACAAGTTACCTAACATGGAAAAAAATTGTATTTACAACAGACTTTGTTCCATAATGTTCAGTGTCAGAACCAAATAAAACAGTACCTGCATTGTTCTGGGAGGGGAAAAAAACCAAGTTATCCAAGAATGCTAAGTTACCATCTATCTATGTGGCAAGAGAAATATACTCTCAGATGTAGATGCAATAAAAAACTACACCACTCATTGACCTTACTGGAAAAACATATTGAGAGAAATAGTTTAGCTGCTGGAGAAACAAATCTAAATCGATGTCCCAAAGCTAGGAAGACACAGTGCAAAAGACAAAAGAGAAAACAACTACTAAAAGAATGCTGAATGTTTAAAAAAAAAAAACTTTTTAAAATGTTTATTTTCTAGACAGACAGTGCACACGTTGGGGAGGGGCATAGAGAGAGGGAGACAGAATCTGAAGCAGGCTGCAGCTCAGAGCTGTAGGCACAGAGCCTGATGTGGGGCTTGAACCTACTAACCATGTGTTTTTATTTATTTTTGAGAGACAGAGAGATAGAGTGTGAGCGGGGTAGGGGCAGAGAGAGAGGGAGACACAGGATCTGAAACAGGCTCCAGACTGAGCTGCCAGCACAGAACCCGACACGGGGCTCGAACCCACGAACCCTGAGATCATGACCTGAGCTGAAGCTGAACACGTAACTGACTGAGCCACCCAGTCGCCCCTCTTTTCAAGTTTTTAATAGACTAACTATTGACAGGGAGGTTGAAGAGAAAACTTAAGATCTATGAGAAATGTAGGCGTATTTCAAATATGTTTTATTTTTTATTTTTTTCAAATAATTTTTAAATAATTGAAGGCTATTTACGTGATTTATGAGGCTATATAAATTATAGTTAATATAAAACTTAAGTTTTTTGACAGGTCATTTTATTGTTAGTAATATTAGTGTGGATATAAAAATAATTCACATTAAAGTAGGATAGAATATTGGGCATATGAGACTGTATGTATTTGACACTATTACTAAAAATGCAAAACCTACATTGAAATCTCAAGCTACAAATGCTAATGAAATAAGTGGTATTAAAATCAGTGATGTTAAATATTTGTTAAGGGTAAGCAAAGTTATATACAAATAATACAATACACTCTAAATTTAATAGTGAAGCTATTTTGGGGGACTGGTGGATGAAAAGTCACATTACAGTCACAATGAAACTAGTGAGAAGTTCATTTAAATGGTGTTGGGGGTGCATTTGGCGTGATGGCGTGAGTCATAACCTAATGAGTCAGTTTTATTTGCATATTGTAACACTACTTTATTCATCGGAGTCTTTTGAAGAACCAGCTCTTAATATTATAAGAACCAATGACAGAGTGACATTACGGGCTCCGCCCAAGGCTCCCAGAATGCTCCAGTCCTGGCCTGCGCATCTCTCGTCTGTTCCTGAGTGGAAACAGGCTCCTACTTTGCAGGTTTCTTTAATTCAGTGCTTGAGTGGATCTCAACACCACCCACATCCTTCTGAGTGAGAAGTTAATGAAAAGGTTTCCTTCAAGACTGGACATCATTGGCAAAAAGAGGAGGTGAAACCCTGTCTGCAGCGCTTGCGCCCTCTTGGGGCTACTTCAAAAAACAAACCAAAGCATACATGGTGGAGAGTCCAAAACATCACTACGAGTAGGAAATTAAAGTAACCAGGGCACAACAAGAGAGACTGAGGAGCACGATTCAAAGAACACCTCTGAACAGCCAGGCCCTGGTCAGTGTCTGAGCCTCCTTTACTACGGTGGTACTCAAAGGTGCAAAGCACATAACAAGCTTTTAAACCTGACAAGAGATAGAAAGCTAGTCAAAATGACAAAACAGAAGAACGCTCCTCTACAGAAATTCAAGGAAGAAGTCACAGCCACAGAACTGCTCAAAACAGATCTAAGCAACTTAACTAAACAAGAATTTAAAATACTTTCCATAAAATTAATCACTAGGCTTGAAAAAAGCATCAAAGAATCTTTTGATACAATGGATAAGAAGTTTCAAAATCACTGTGACGAGTTAAAAAAAAGGCTATAAATGAGGTGAATAATAAAATGGAGGCAGCCACTGCACGGACCCAAGGGGCACAGAAGACAATAGGTGAATTAGAAGACACAATAATAAAAAAAGAGGAAGCCGAGGAAGAGAGAGATAAATCGATCCATGAGCATGAAAGGGGAATTCGAGAACTGAGTGATGGTATCAAATGGAACAATATCCGTATCATAGGAATTCCAGAAGAAGAAGAGAGAGAGAAAGGGGCTAAAGGGATACTTGAACAAATCATAACTGAGAACTTCACCAACCTGAGGAAGGAAACAGACATTGAAATTCAAGAGGCACAGAGAACTCCCCTCAGACATAACTTGGATCGACCTTCTGCATGACATATCATAGTGAAACTGGCAAGATATAAAGATAAAGAGAGAATTCTGAAAGCAGCTAGGGATAAACAGACTGTAACATACAAAGGGAGACACATAAGGATACTAGCAGACCTACCTTTTGAAACTTGGCAGGCCAGAAAGGAATGTCAGAAAATCTTCAATGTGATGAACAAGAAAAATATGCAGCCAAGAATCCTTTATCCAGCAAGCCTGTCATTCAGAATAGGAGAGATAAAGGTTTTTCCAAACAAACAAAAATCGAAGGGATTCATCACCAATAACCGGCCCTATAAGAGATGCTAAGGGGGACTCTATAGGGGAAATGTTGCAAGGAACATAAAGGACCAGAGACCCCACTACAAACATGAATCCTACAGAGAACACAAAGACTCTTAAATCATATATTTCAATAATACTGAATGTAAATGGACTAAATGTTCCAATCAAACGACACAGAGTAGCAGAATGGGTTAAAAGAATATCCATCTATTTACTGTCACTCATTTTAGACCTTAAGATACCTTCAGGTTGAAAGTAAAGGGATGGAGAAATATCTATCATGCAAATGTGAGTCAAAAGAAAGCTGGAGTAGCCATACTTACATTGGACTAACTAGACCTTAAAGTAAAGGCAGTAACAAAAGATGAAGAAGGACATTATATACTAATTACAGTTTCTGCCCATCAGTGAGCGCTACAATTATAAATGTCTAAGCACCGGATTCAGGAGCACCCAAATACATAGAACCATTAGTCACAAACATAAACAATCTTCTTGCTAAGAATGTGCTAATTGCAGGGGACTTTAACACTCCCTTTACCCCAATCGGTAGATGAACTAGACAGAAAATCACTAAAGAAACAATGGACCTGAATGACACATTGGACCTGACAGATATATTTAGAACTCTACATCCCAAAGCTATGGAATTCACTTTCTTCTCGAGCACACATGGTACATTCTCCAAGATAGACCACATACTGGGTCATAAAACAGCCCTCAATAAATACAAAAGAATTGACTTTCAGATCACAATGCTATGAAACTTGAAATCACAGGAAAAAGTCTGAAAAACCCCCAAAAACAAGGAAGTTAAAAGACCACCCTATGAAAGAATGATTGGGCCAATCCGACAATTAGGGAGAAATTAAAAAACATATGGAAACAAATGGAAAACGGAAAGACAGAATTCAAAAATACTCAACAAGATACTAGTGAATTGAATTCCTCAAGTGGGATTCATTCTTCGGTTACAGGACTGGCTCAATGTTTGCAAATCAATCCATGTGATACATCAAATTAACAAAAGAAAAGATAAAAACCATATGATCCTGTCAATAGGTGCAGAAAAAGCATTTGACAAAAATATAGCATCCTTTCTTAATAGAAGAAACCCTCGAGAAAGTCGGGATAGAAGGAACTTACTTAAACATCATAAAAGCCATTTATGAAAAGCCCACAGCTAATATGATCCTCAATGGGCAAAAACTGAGAGCTTTCCCCCTGAGATCAGGCGCACAACAGGGATGTCCACTCTCACCTCTGTTGTTTAACATAGTGCTGGAAGGCCTAGCATCAGCAATCAGACAAAAGGCATCAGAATTGGCAAAGATGAAGTCAAACTGTTACTTTTCACAGATGACATGATACTCTACATGGAAAACTCGACTTACTCCACCAAAAGTCTAGTAGAACTGGTTCATGAATTCTGCAAAGTCGCAGGGTACAAAATCAAAATACAGAAATCGGTTGCATTTTTATGCACCAATTACAAAGCAACAGAAAGAGAAATCAAGAAACTGATCCCATTCACAATTGCATGAAAAACCATACAATACCTAGGAATAAACCTAACCAAAGATGTAAAAGATCTGTAGGCTGAGATCTATAGAAAACTTCTGAAGGAAATTGAAGAAGACACCAAGAAATGGAGTAATGTTCTGTGCTCATGGATCAGAAGAATAAACATTGTTAAAATGTCATTATCACCCAAAGGAATCTACACATTCAATGCAATCCCCATGAAAATTGCACCAACATTCTTTTCAAAGCTAGAACAAATTATCTTAAAATTCGTATGGAACCACAAAAACCCTCAAAGAGCCAAAGTAATATTGAAGAAGAAAACCAAAACGGGGGGCATTACAATCCCAGACTTTAGCCTCTACTACAAAGCTGTCATCATCAAGACAGTATGGTATTGGCACAAAAACAGACACGTAGGCTAATGGAATAGAATAGAGAACCCAGAACTGGATCCACAAATATACGGCCAATTAATCGTTCACAAAGCAGTAAAGAGTATCCAATGGGAAAAAGGCAGCCTCTTTAACAGGTGGTGCTGGGAGAGCTGGACAGCAACATGCAGAAAAATGAATCTAGACTGCTTTCTTACACCATTCACAAAAAATAATCTCAAAATGGATGAAGGACCTGAATGTGAGACAGGAAACCGTCAACACCCTAGAGGAGAAAGCAGAAAACAACCTCCTTGACCTCAGCTGCAGCTATTTCTTATTGGACACATCCCCAAAGGGAAGGATATATGGTGCAAAAATGAACATCATCAAGGTAAAAAGCTTCTGCACTGCAAAGGAAACAGTAAACAAAACTAATAGGCAAGTAACGGAACAGGAAATGATATTTGCAAACAACATATAGGATAAAGGGCTAGTATCCAAAATCTATAAGGAACTCACCATACTCCACACCCGAAAAGCAAAATAATCCAGTGAAGACACTTCTCCAAAGAGGACATCCAGATGGCCAACAGACACATGAAATGATGCCCGGTGTCACTCATCATCAGGGAAATACAAATCAAATCCACATACTGAGATACCACCTCACACCAGTGAGTGGCTAAAATGAACAAATCAGGAGACTATAGATGCTGGTGAGGATGTGGAGAAACGGGCACCCTCCTACACTGTTGGTGGGAATGTAAACTGGTGCAGCCGCTCTGGAAAACAGTGTGGAGGTTCCTCAAAAAATTAACAGTAGAACTCTCCTATGACCCAGCAATAGCACTGCTAGGGATTTCCCCAGGGGATACAGGAGTGCTGATGCATAGGGGCACTTGTACCCCGATGTTCATAGCATCACTTTCAACAATAGTCAAATCATGGAAGGAGTCTAAATCTCCCTCAATTGACAAATGGATCAAGAATACATGATTTATATATACAATGAAATACTACGTGGCAATGAGATAGAATGAAATCTGCTATTTGTAGCAACGTGGATGGAACCTGAGGGTGTCATGCTAAGTGAAATAAGTCAGGTGAGAAGGACAGATACTGTATGTTTTCACTCATAAGTGTAACAGGAGAATCTTAACAGAGGACCATGGGGGAGGAGAAGGGGAAAAATAGTTAATGAGAGGGAGGGAGGCAAACAATAGAGATATATACTGAGAACAAACTGAGGGCCGATGGGGTTGGGGGTCAGGGGAAGGGTGGTGGTGGGCATGGAGGAGGGCACTTGGGGTGAGCACTGGGTGTTATATGGAAACTAACTTGACAATAAACTATATTAACATAGACATATCAGAAAAAAAAGAACCAATGACAAAGCAAGCATAATTTTGGATCACATATTCAATGCTCTCAAGGTAGTTTTAATAAAGAAACAGTTTTTGGGTTAAAGGGCTGAAGGGTGATAGCTACTGGGAAAAATTTTGTTGAAAATAAATGTGTAGATTCTCAACAAGTCTATATACAGACAGTGGTTTTTTTGCATATGCATTTAATTGTCCTACCATAATACAATAATAACTAATGTGAAAGCTAATACTTTATGAGCAGTAGTGACGCCATTTGAAGTGCATAACGAAGTCTGTGTGAAGTTAGGACATTTGATTAAATAAGTGTATTTATTAATACATTACATACATTGTACATACATACAATATATTAATAAATTAATTAAACAATGTGTTTAATGTGTTCACATGATGTGTGCAGAGTGAAGTGTTATCCCGACACCAATGTTAACCTATCTCATATTATTAAATACTGTAGGAAAGGGATGGAAAGTAAGAAAATGTGAAGATCTCTTTCCAGTGTAGGATGCGAACCCGAAGGGACTCCCTTTCATTATTCCAAAGTCATAGGCAGCTCTTGGTTGCATCATGAGATGAATAAATGTCAGGGGGATAAGGAACTGGCAAACGCGGTGGGATTCTGAGCATTAGGGAAGGGCTATTTCATCTTCAGGATTTAACTTAATTCCTGGGTGTTAGTGAGGACCAGATGTTGTAAGAGGCAATGATCCCTGGGATGCCCAGGCCTTGATCAGTGGCAGTCATATAAGAGGGCATATTGGATGATGTAATCGCCATGGGCATACCTTTAAATGTCACATGTTACAGTAGATATAGAGATGACGCTCAAAGGGCCTAGACACAAGGGAATAGGTTCAGAGACAGGAACCCAATGAGATTGATTAGGAAGGCGTATTATTAGAACTGTTTTCATTCTCCAATGTAGGGTTTGTAGGCAATCTAAAGTCACATAGCGAGCAGGGAGTTTTAAGGGGGAGTCACAAACTACTGAGCATTGATATGTAGGAGATGCAGTGCTACAGTGCCTAATTGTTCTTGATATGATCTCAAGACTTGCTGGCATCAGAAAAGGCCACTGTTCTATGATGGTCAAGTTTGAACTTATAGGAACATCGGGTTCCTTGTTCCCCCAGCATCAGTGGTCTGTTGAAATCTTAAACAAGCTACAATTAGTCAAGCCGTAAGCTAGAGAGCACAGGTCAGTGCATTAGATGTATGTACTCATGACAGTATTTGGAACAGTTATAGTCTGATAAAGTCTGTATTTGAAAGGTAACATACATACATCATTAAGGCAGTATTTATGGAACTTTTACTCTGTGCACACACACACACACAGCTTTTACTCACATGGTGCTATGCTAGGTACCTCAGGAACATGTATGTGAGTTACTCTTCATTATATTTTAGGGCTTGAAAATAGGTGTCTAGTATTTCCCCCAGAATATAGATGCTATGTCCTGCCTCTTGGTTTCTTTTTCGTCATAACATTGATTGTATAAAAGAGGAGCCAAATATAGTTTGGAAGAATGTAAAAAGGCATGACCTGGAACCTCAGAAGAAGTTCTCATTGCTGACTAAGAACCAAATAGGCATGTGATAAGCTGGAGAAATGCAAATTTAATAGTATATGTATGGAGACTCCACAAACACAGAAAAATTGCAAAGGGAAAGTAAGGTATATATGTTTTTGAAGAGGAGAGAAGGAAGTCAGGGAGAAGAATGGGAAGAAGGAAGGAAGGAAGGAAGGAAGGAAGGAAGGAAGGAAGGAAGGAAGGAGAGGAGCAAGGAATCAGAAGTCTGGGGCCTCCAAGGTAAAGAATGTAATTCACAGGAAGATGAAAAGTAAATATTTGATAAGCACATATTTTCTGGGCCACTCTGAAACAATAGGACATAGAAAACTTTGTTCACGAGGTCCTTCCTGGATTCTTCTCTGTTAACCATACCTAGCTTGTATCATAATGGAGTAACGTATGGTGAGTGCTCTCATGCTGGGGCAGCTTTTCTATGTACATTATTGTTTAGAGAGGGTAGTGAAAAGTAAACATTTTTCCTGAATCTGCTTAATTTTGATTATGATTAACTCTAAATAATGTTTCTGCAAATGTGGTCCATCAGAGAAAAGCCTGGGTGTGGCTCATACAAACTGGAGGAGATTTTGTTGCATGAAATAAGAATCACACAGGAAAACAAAAATCCTCTATGAAATCACATGGAGTCTAAAGTCAAAATCGGGGCACCTGGGTGTCTCCTTTGGCTAAGTGCCAACTTTGGTTCAGGTCATGACCTTCTTGTTCATGAATTCGAGCCCCGTATTGGGCTCCCACACCCAGTGAAACATGCTTGGGACTCCTGCCCTTCCTCTTTGCTCCTCTCCCACCCATGCTTTCTCTCTTTTGAAAAATAAATAACTTTGAAAAAAACATTAAAGTATGTGACAGTCATCAAAGTGTGGATTAGAATATTGCCAGCAACTGAGGGTGAAGGAAATGTTGAGGTGATAATGGCATCTCGAGGTGTCAGCAGGGGGACCTCTCAAGCCCGTCACTCATAGTCAATGGCAGATCCACCAGAAAGGGAAAGTCTTCACATTCCATAAACTTGACGGTGGAGGCCGGTTATACTCTCCTATTCCTACCAGAGGAAAAGACGTTTCCATATCTTTCCCAGGTAGCAGCTCAACCACTGAAAACCGACTTCCTTCAAACTACCATTTTATTACAAAGAACGTTAGCTTATAAGCAACTTCTCAACTCATCCCTTGTCTCCAGAAAAGCAGGCCTTCTTCTTTATTCCCTGGACTCAGCTACGGTTTTGCCTAACCGGTTTGGCACCAATTCCAAATCCAGATGAACCCATCTTTTGGCGATAAAATACTAGGCAGTGCTTATTTAGAAGTTTAAATGTAACAGGGTTCACGTATGTAGGATGAATAAATATGGGATTTCTATTGTACAGCACAGTGACTGTTTTCTACCCTTGAAATTTGCTAGAAGAAAGCATCTCAAGCATGCTCCCCCCACACACACTAATCTTAACTGTGTTGGGTGAGGCATTTGTTCATGAGTTTGATTTAGGTAATGATTTTGTAGGCAGATAAGCTTAGGGGGTCCTTGGAATAGGGGAGAGAAGACTAGATTTCTAAACATAAGAGAAGTCACGTTAGTCATTTCAGAACGATGCCTCCTACTTATCCTAGTACCTGTTTTGAGAACTTCCTGGGATATATGAAAATTGCAGAATAACAGAGATCAGTAGTTCATGATTTTTTAAATGTATTTATTTTTGACAGAGAGAATATGGGTGGGGATGGAAGAGAAGGAGGGCAGAGTATCCAAAGTGGGTTCTGCATTGGCAGTAGAGAGCCCCCTATGGGCACAAACTCACAAACCTTGAGATCATGATCTGAGCCGAAGTCGAACGTTTAAAGGACTGAGCCACCCAGGTGCCTATTAATCTGTAGTTAGCAAGCAGCAAAAGAATGTAGAAATAGGGGTGCCTGGGTGGCACAGTCCGTTAAGCGTCCAGCTTCGGCTCAGGTCATGATCTCATGGTTCGTGTGTTCGAGCCCGACATGGGGCTCTGTGCCTACAACTAGCTCAGAGCCTGGAGTCTGCTTCAGATTCTTTGTCTCCCTCTCTCTCTGACCCTCCCCTGCTCACGCTGTCTCTCTCTGTCTCTCAAAAATAAATTAAAGACATTAAAAAAATGTAGAAACAAATAGCCACTACCAGGCATGCAGATGGTCTAATCATTGAAGATGCAATAAATCCATTATATATAGTCTCCCACTGCTAAATCCAGAGTAGAGACTGATTTGACACACATTCTCTTGTGGATTTGTGGGAATTGAACACTTACTATGAGAACCCAAATAATGGACTAAGGGTGCCAGAGACTTGACGATGCCTATCCTTCCTGGTCCGGTGACTTCAATCACCTAGGACCTGGACTCTCAATTTAAGATGACTTTTGGCTGAGTTGAAAATAAAATGTCCTTTGCCATATCCCTTGACAAATATGCTTGTGCGCTCAGTGTAAATCTGACCAGACTTTGTTGTGTGAGGAGATAGACTGGGAAATATACCTGGTGTTCTTTTCTTGCAAGTAAAACCGGTTCTTTTCCTATGTTTTGGTTGGTGGTATCCTTTGGTTCAGCAGCCACCAAGAGAGAAATCAATTGTGGAGTATAATTTCACAACGTGTATGAATATTTACTGTTTTATTTTTGCTTGGTTGGGTTTTTTTTTATTTTTTCTTAATTTTTGATAGACAGAGAGAGACAGCGCAAATAGGAAAGGGTCAGAGAGAGGGAGACAGAATACGAATCAGACTCCAGGCTCTAGGCTAGCTGCCAGCACAGAGCCCCACGCGGGGCTCAAAACCACGAACTGTGAGATCATGACCTGAGCCAAAGCCGGACGCTTACCAACTGAGTCACCCAGGCGCCCTGGATATTTACGGTTTTAATCTTCAGCGACAGCTGGATGTTTTTAAATGGAAAACAAGGTGCTGAATGAGTACGCATGCACAGGAAGCACTGACTTTAATGAGAAAGTGTGAAATGTAGGCACCAAAACATGCAGGTCTCTGTTCCCATATACTTGCTTTTGGGGTTCAGTAAAAGTGAGCACCTCCCATTGAGACTGGAAATAAACAGCCAAACCAAATTTTTAGTTCCTTCAATCTGTTCACTGATGGGCACTCCAGAGTGGGGCCAGACCTGGAAAGTCTTCTGAAGAAGGTGCATCTGAGTGGTGCTGTGCAGGGAGAGGGTTTTAGGTTTCTGAATTCTCTACCCTATGGTGTTTTGCCAGGTCCATTCTTGACTGTGTGCAGGGGACAGTAGCAGGCTGTTCTACAATGTGCCCTTTTGCCATGTTGATTATTTTGAAAGATCAGCTACTCAAGAAACAGCGATGTAGTAGGAACATTCTGCCCCCCAGCTGTCCCCCAAAAGCAGGAGATCAATCTTCCATGTAAAAGACCCCTATCCTGCACAGAGAGTTAAAGAGAGAGTCTTACCACCACAGACAGGGAATTTAGAGCTGAGCAGTCTTCAAGAACAAACCTTGTTACTGTTTACTAGTTTGCTACCAACCACTAACCAAATTCCATCTAGAATTTCATACTAATTGAAGTCCCAACAGAAGTTCCCTTTCTGCTGTGAAATACTCACAGATGTAATGTCTCTTTCTCTACAAAGCAGAAAAACTATCTGCATTGGCCCTTTCTAGAGGTCTTAATTTCATAATATGGTTTTGGGGTGCATGTATTAATTTCTCTGGGATTTTTTTTCTCCTGTAATCTGTCTCTGTCAATTTGATTCTTATGCCAGCTAAAATAATCTTGAAAAATAAAAGAACATTAATTCGCCCCAATGATTTTCCCATAGTATCCTAAACAACCTATGCACAGTGTTGAACATCTGTACATGCCTACCTTGAAATAAGCGATCTATTTGCATACACAATGATTCTTTTTGATCAGGATTAGACATCTTCCAAATTTGAGGGTCCTTTTGTAACACCTTATTGCAGTGATGAGGGCGATAGTCACTGTGTCAGATACTGTGATACAATGTTGGTAAAAATGGTCATTTTTAATGATATTCCTGGATGTCCACTTGGGCTTCTCACAGAAGAAGTGAGTGCCAACACTAAGTGAGTTGCTTAGAGTGCCACGTGACACATCTTTGGTCAGTGAGATGGAGGAGACTCGCATCGGGAGGACGACTGCCCTGAATGCAAAGGAAATAACTTCCTTTCAAAATCACGAGGTACTTTCAGATTTTACTTTACTCCTTCTTCATCATGAAACAGGGTTTGAGGGGCGCCTGGGTGGCTCAGTTGGTTAAGTGGCTGACTTTGGCTCAAGCGGTGATCTCCCAGTTCGTGGGTTCGAGCCCCACATGGGGCTCTGTGTTGACAGTTCAGGGCCTGGAGCCTGCTTCGGATTCTGTTTCCCACTCTGTCTCCGATCCTCCCTGGCTCACACTCTGTGTCTCTCTGTCAAAGACAAACATTAAAAAAAAAAAAGTTTATGAAACAAAATTTGATGCCCAGTGGCAGGATCACCTTATTGGGGTAATGAGAGAAAAAAGATGAGCACAATACCTGCATATGGATAATGCCACAGCAAAAATGAGGAAAAAGATGTTACCTCCTATGATGTCTCAGTCATTTTATCAGACATGGGCTTTCTTGTTTTTCCTTGTTTTCAGAATAGAAAATATGTATCATATTTTCTAGAAATATTACTCTTTTCTTGGGATAGCTGAACATAAATAAGAGCTACAAAATAAAACATTATTATATTTCCATTGTACTCATGTTAAATATTAGTAACCTGCTACCCAACTTGATGGGATAGGTTTTCCCAACAGGTAAAAATCCTATTTACACACACACACACACACACACACACACCAAAAGAAATGGGTGTAAGTACAGTAAGAGCTATGAAAGACCGTGGGAATTTTTGGCCTAAAAATTGGGTGGACTGTTTGAAGCAGAAGTGCTCACTGCCCCTGCCTGCTGACATGAGTCCCCACTATGGGTGGGGGGGAGGGGAGGTCACGTAACAGAGAGCCTAGAGCTCATGACTACCCTAATCACAGGCTAAGTGGTAATGAAGGAGGTACCTACCAGCTATGAGTCAGCATCCCTAGAAGATCATCCATGTACAGTGGACCCAACTTACTTTGGGTTTAGACACCTGGCATACTAGCACTTTGTGGAACTACAGCACATGCCTTGTTGATCCTGCCTATTATAGCATCCAGGAGGATCCTTCAGTTTCCAAATCTACTCTGCCACATGACTTTGTAAAGTGATGTCCAAAGAGCTAACAGCATCCAAAACTGCCTGAGCAAAATTAGAAATCTCTGTCATCCAGCAGCATCTGCTAGTAAGGGATATGTAGGAAATCAATAAATTATGAAGAAAATTACCAGTTCCCTGATCTCTGGAACTCACCATATTGGCCAAGTCCCCAACTCTGTTACATTTATTCTCAGAGAACACCATCAGGAGCTGCCTCGAACTTTGGACTGACGACAGGCTCTCTCCAATCGCCTCCCCACATTTCAAAATATTTCTCTACATGTGCTTTTAATAGGTCTTATATTTCTCTCTAAAGAGTGGTCCATCATCATTTTTCATCTACGTTCAATCCCTGTCAGTGCTAAATGTTTGAATTAGGACCGTGGTCCATTGGTCTTGGATCCCTCTATTCTCAGTTAAGAGGTCATTCAGGACACTCTAATCATACCACAGACAAAGAGCTGTCTGAGAGGCATATGTAACTGGAAAAGAAATGTGGGAGATTGAGAAGAACTGGAGATACTTAACAAATGAAACAAGTCATGTTTACGTTTCATTATTCAGAGAGTCAGTTGTGCGAACTGGAAACAGGTGTCCTTTCTCCACATGCAAAATTCATGCAATTCTTCCTGTAATTTTTCCTCTCTCGTGCCTTGCCTCTTATTGGAATATTTTTCTGCTACCTATGGAGTATTTATTACACACCCTGCACTGTCATGTGTGTGCATTCACTTGGTTGAAACATCAAAAGAACCCCACCATCAAGACCTGGGGCCCAATCCTTTATTAGGAACCATGGGTGCAGAGTTTAGGAGTTCCTGGGTAAGTCGAGATTGAGCCCTTGAAACTAAAACATATTTGGGTAAATCTGTGGGGATCTTCTTGAAAGGCTCCTCAGTGGAATGCCTAGGGACCTAGAGGAGGTGGTTGCTCACAAGGGCAGTGGTTGGGGTGTCATATGAGAAGTTATACTGACTTGTGACTGTGTAGCATGTTGTTTAGAGAATTTGCTAATGAGGCTTTGTGTCGGTTCAAGCTCCCTGCAAGGAAAACTAATTAAAAAAAAAAAAAAAAGATCCCAAGAAGCACAATCAAGAAATACTTGAGGTAAACTGTCAACAGTACCCTTATTTTTCTGTAATGTATCCATCTTGATGTCCTAGGAGTTATAAGGCAGAGAAAATGATGTAATAGATGAAGTGTGAGAATTATAACCATTCATTCTTTAAAGACTGGAGCCACTGAGAAAATGACTACCAGATATCTATACTCTATCTATCTATCTATCTATCTATCCATCTATCTATCTATCATCTGTCTATCTATCTATGTCATCTATTTATATGCAGATTTACATCATCTATATCCATATCATCATCTATATCTATTTAATTATATCTATATCTATACCAAAGAGGTTGTAGATGCTATCTCTTATCTACATTTTTAAATAAGGTGAGGTAGGTTAATATTAGTGGCAAAATAGTTTGCCATTCATTACATACAAATGTTAACACATTAAACACTGAAAGGTTGTATTTATTAAAATATATGAAGATCACATCTAGATACAGGTATGCTTTCAAATGCACTGTATGATCCTTGTTAAAATAAAGATTGCAAGCATTCAAGAAGCATTCTTTTTCTGAGGCACCTGGGTGGCTCAGTCTGTTTGGCATCTGACTCTGGCTCATATGTTCTCATGGCTGGTAGGTTTGAGTCCACGACCAGCTCTGGGCTGACAGTTCTGTTTCAGATCCTCTGTCTCTCTCTCACTCTGTCCCTCCCCTACTTGCACTCTATCTCTCTCAAAAATAAACCAAATAAAAAATGAAGCCTTCTTGTTCTGATATGATGACCTAGGAACACTAATTTCAATAATTTTTAGTACTGAAGTAATTATTAAGGAATATCGTTGTACAATCATATGCCCTTTGGGGAAGGAGGTCTCCTCTACTGATATCTGGGAAGTCATCTTCATCGCGGCCACTTCAAGTAGTATTCTCCACTTTTATCCATTCATATTGCAAAGGTATATCGGTATTTTACTAGCATCCAACTACTTTTTTTTATTATGTAATGAATTTTTAAGGTTTTATTTTAATTCCAGTTAAGATACCTGTGTGCTCATCACAACAGTTGCAGTCCTTAATTCCCAGCACGTATTAATCCATCCCCCCCCCACACCTTCCCTCTGATGGGGACCATCAGATTATGTTCTATAATAAAGGGTTTATTTCTTGATTTGTCTCTACTGTCAGG
>PISW01013402.1:0-26468 GCA_004023785.1 Mungos mungo
GTAACTACCTTATAAAATCGAAACCCTGTACCCACTAAACAACCCTCCGTTCTCCTCAGTCCCTGACAGACATGTTCCACTTTCTGGTTTCCGTGAGTTTGGCTACTCTAGATGCCTCTTGTCTTTTTGTGACTAGCTTATTTCACTCAGCACAATGTCCTCAAGGTTCATCCATCTTGCGTCAGAATTTCCTTCCTCGCTAAAGCTGAATCATATTCCACTGTATTGACGTACCACGTTTGGTTTATCCATTCATCTGTTAATGGACATTTGGGTTGCTTCCACTTTTGACTAACTGTGTGCTGTGAACATAGGTGTACAAACACCTCTTTGGGACCCTGTTTTCATTTCTTTCACACACCTGCCCAGAAGCGGTATTGCTGGGTCATACCATCTCCATTTTTACAAGTTTATCATTTCCTCCCTCCTGAAGCTCTCTGCTGCACAGTTTCCGCGACACACTGTCCTCATTCTCACTCCCCTTTCTTTCTGTGGCCTTCCTTCTCCTTCTTTCCCCTTCTCCTTTCAGACCCTTTCAGGGTCTCCCTCTGCCTGCCTCAGGGGTCTGGGTCCATCAGCATCCATCTAGGAGAACGGAAAGCACCTTTCAAAGAGAGAGCGTTTAGTACAGATGGTTGGTTCCACACACACTGGGAAGCTGACGGAATAAGAGGGGGTGTGGGGGTAGCCAAGTCGGTAATGGTGGGATCAGTAATTCCCACTAGTGCCAAACGGCTGAGGAACTAAGGAAAAGGTGAGGTTGACTTCACCACTGAGGCTGGTGACCAGAAGTTCTCAGAAAGCCCTGCTCCGTGCTGCTCAGCCGGTGATACGAGTAGCTCTGAGTGAGGCATCTCCGCTGGTGCTGGGGGTGAATGGAAAAGCCTGAAACTGGCCCGGTGGCCGTCCTCTGTGACTGCTGTGACTTTGGTGGCAGCGATAGCAATTAGAAGCAGGAGGAAAGTCCATTCTGCCCTCTTCGTGCCTTCCTGTTTCCCTTTAGTGGCTCTGTGGGCAGAAGCCTGCGGGAATCCGTCTGGCAAGGGAGACTGGCCATACCCTCGAAGAGCACAGCTGGAGTGTAGACGGGGAGCTGAGAGATGGCGCACAAAGGACCAGCCTGGGGCTCTATCCTGGGCCCACTGTCCTCATGAAGTACACTTCCTGAGTGGCCTCAGCTTTCTGGAAATAAGCTCCCCCAGGCCTCACGGCTGCCTGTGCGGTGACATCCAGACCCGCCCATCCAATGCAGACTCCATGCCCTACTGAATTTCAGATTCCTCGCTTCCTCAGTGGCCTGCTAGGACTCTCCACCACGGTGGCTTTTGAATTAAACAGGCTACAAACTGGACTTGTCACCGTTTCTCCTCAACCTGCTTCTACTCCTCTGTTCTCTGTCTTAGAGGGTGGGCTCGCCTATGCCAGGGAGCTTTGCCAGAAGCCAGGGTGGGGGGCGGGGGTCCTCCTCACTTGGTGACTCCTCCTCCCTGCCCTCTGCTCCACCTGTGCCATTGTCCCAGCTCAGTCCACCCGTCCACTCCGCAGCCTCCGCAGTGTTCAGCTGGGCTTTCTTCTTGCTCCCCTGAAACACACACAGCTGCCTCGGTGATGGCTTCAGAATCCCAAAATGGCCGTGTCTCCCCCTCTCTTAAATAAAACCCTTCGGCAACTCGCTCCAGTCCTTAGTGGGTCTGGCCCTGCCTTCTCTCTGGGATCATCTCTTGCCCCTCCCCACCCTGTTGACCTCTCTAGCAATTCTGAATTCTGTGAGCTATGCTCTCTCTCCCATTCTGTTCCCTCTGCCTGGAAAACCTTTCCTCCTCCACATTCTCTCTGAGCTAACCCCACTCATCCTTTAAAACTCAGGTCAGATGCACCCCCCCCCCCCGAAAATCGTCCCCAACACGAAGATACTTAAGGTGTGACAAGTTGTGAGGCATGCAGAGTGGGGTCTCCAGGCAGGGTCCAGGGTCACAGCCACAGTCACCACTGGACTCCGTAATGGCCCAGTCCTGCTGCCTGGCCACGTGCCACTCGGGTCCCCAACATCCCAGCACTGCTAGCTCATTGACCCTCTACCTTCTCGTAAAAGCAGCCTCTCCTGTGAAGTTTTCTATCTATATCTCTCTCTCTCACCACCGACATCCAATCACCAGGACCCCTGGCTTCAGCCTCTTACACACTTCTCAAATACATCTGCTTCTCCCCATCCCTCTCGTGGCCCCCAGAGACCACGCTGCCCCTAACTTTCATCTAGGAGGTGGCTAGAGTTTCTCTCCTCATTGGCTCCCACCCTGCCTCCAAAATCTTATCCCCTGTAGCCAAACTGACCTTTTCTGAATGGAAATTTGATCTTCTCAACTACCAATTTAAAAACTGTTGGATAATTGGCCTTTTTTTATTTTTTAAGATAAAGGCTAAACTATTTAACGGCAAGGCCCTGGAAATCAGCTTGTGCCTACCCCTCCCAGCGCATTATCTTAGTGTCCATCAGCCCTTCGGCAAATTCTCCTTCTTCTGAGTCATCATACACCCTGACTTCTCTTTCCTCAAGTTGCCTATTTTCTACTCAATGTCAAGCCTCAGCCTAAGCATCAGCTCAGGAAAGCCCTCCTTGACTTCTCAGTTTAATAGATTTCCCTTTTAAACGCTCTCTGGCATTTTGTGCTTGCTTCTTTGTGGTATGTGTCACAATTATAAAATTGCATGACCCGTTTAATGTCTCCTTCTCCCATTTAGTAAGACTGTAGGTTCCGTGAAAGCAAGGTCTGCCTAGCTCATTCTTATAGCCTTAGTACCTGGTTTTATGACTGATGCATGTAGGCCCTTGCTACTGTTTGTTGATTGAATGAATGTGAATGTTCATTGAATTAAAATGAATAAATTCCCTCTCACATCCCCACTAAAAACCGTAATACTCATTTCTATTATGGCACCGACATAACTATCTGTACAGGCATCTGCTCCCGCCTCTCTTCATTCTTCAGTCTTTCACCTCCTGCTCCCTGCACCTCCTGAACACTCCCTCAGGACAGACACAATTAATCAAGCGTTTGTTTGAAAGCAAGTAGGCCCTCTAAAAATGTTTTCTGAGTGAATGGAAACTTGGGGACAAAAGGCCAGGATTAAAGGTGGAAATTCACAGCACGGGACACAGATACCATCACAATGGACTGGTTTAGCGCTGAACCTCTGGGATCACCGTACTTAATGGGGCAGCAGGAAGAAGAGATGGCAAAGGCGAGGCCAATGATCTGGAGTATTATGCCAAAGAAGCCGAAGGAAGTGTTTCAAGAGGAAAGGAAAGGCCACTTGGGTCAAAGTTTGCTGAAAGAATAAGGAAGTTGAGGACTAAAAAAAAAAAAAAGGTTGAATTTCACCACCAGCCCCTAAAAGAGGAAGTTTTAAAGTTATGGAGAAAGAAGCCAGACTATAGGCTATAGGGAAGGGGTTGGTTTCGGAGGAGAGAGCAGAGCTGCAGGCTGTTTGTTGAAAGAACGTAACACCTTGGAGGCAAGTCAAGCTCTCCCATATGGACAGAGTAAAATGAGCTCCAGAATGTTCCTTCTTGCATTGTCTTTTCACTTCTCCTTTCCTCCTTAGGAAGTACAGACTGGGCTGCATTCATGACTGAACAGTTTGATTTCCCTGTTCTCACTGTTGGCATAAGTCTTTTTGAATGTTATTTTCACAGCTGGCATCAAATAAGATTCTATTCCTTATCCCAAACTTACAGAAGGATGACAGTTGCTTTTCATATTTACTTCAGAAAATGTAAGTGAAATATAAAAATACGAACACGTCACTCTCTCCGCCATCTTGGAACCTGTGGAGGCCTGCTGGGAACAGGACTCCTGAAATGACAAATACATCTGGAAGGCTGTGGTCGTCCAAAGCCATTTTTGCTGGTCACAAGCGGGCTCTCCGGAACCAGAGGGAGCACACGGCTCTCCTTAAAACTGAAGGTGTTGATGTTCGAGATGAAACTGGATTCTATCTAGGCAAGAGAGGTGCTTGTGTGTACAAAGCAGAGAACAGCACAGTGACTCCTGGTGGTGAACCGAATACAACCAGAGTCATCTGGGGAAAAGTAGCTAGCGCACATGGAAATAGCGGCACGGTCCGAGCCATAATTCTGAAGCATCCTTCCTGCTAAAGCCACTGGCCACAGAATCCGTGTGATGCTGTATACCTCAAGGATTTAAGCCAACTGAAAAGTAAATAAATAAAGGTGGTTCTCTTGTATTTTTGTTTTAAAAAAACGAATAAGTCAATTTTTCTTCCCGAAAGGAACTCAGATACATTCTTCTACCAAGAAAAAATTGTAAAATGCATTTTAAGAAATCGTCATGGTAAGCTTTCAAAAACAGATTTTAGAGCAATTACTCCAAGAGTAGGAATGTCAGTAATAAATTTCTTTCTTAACGTGCCTAACAACATGTGCCTCTGGCACAAGGAGAAATGTGAACAAATTCCTCTTAACAACAACAGTAGATGATAAGGGAAGTTTCCTAAATTATCAATCTTGGAGGCTGGGAAATTTGGCCAGTTTTCAACTTGAAAGCAACCGCTGCAATGCTGACCAGGCAAACCCACATCTGTTTCACCAGGGCCACGGGAAAGCCCGGGTAACGCTGTCCCAAGGAGCACTCAATACATTGAAAGGGAGTAGAATTTGCTGAAAGTCACAAAAGACCTGTTGACAGGGAATGTCTCCACGTATCCTTGAAACTGGAGATCTGACAAAAGAAATTGCTACAGGAAACTGTTTTCCAGTATCAGACGTTGAACTCATAAATTGCTGACTGGTGGAAGGAGGTTCTTAGCTGAATTGAGATAAAAACAGCCCATTAGCTGGGGCGCTTGGGTGGCTCAAGTTATGATCTTGCAGTTTGTGGGCTCAAGCCCTGAGTTGGGCTCAGTGCTGACAGCTCAGAGCCTGGAGCCTGCTTCACATTCTGTGTCTCCCTCTCTCTCTGCCCCTCCCTTGCTCATGCTCTGTCTCTCTGTCTCTCCCTCAAAAAATAAATAAACATTTAAAAGATCTTAAAAAAAGAAAACTATCCCTGTAATGCCCTGAAAAGATAGAATCTCAGAAGTACTGTTTCATCCCATGTAGTCTAAGAACTATGAAGCATGTGGGGTCTATTAAGGACTGTACGTAAAGTTATGCTCAAAATACCAGGAACATTATTTGAATAATCAAGGCAAACATTTCTGGGATTTTTCCCCCCTGACATCAGCCAGAGATTTGCATACATTCTGTTAGGTGCAAACGTTCTACTTGGTACCTAGATCATAACTACACATCTGATGAATGAACAGTAAAATCATACTGCTTGTGGTTTAAGCATAACATAGTCTCATCGTGGGAAGGAAAGAACTGCATTTGCCTTGGCCCAGCAACTTCTTGAAGGTAAGGAGAGTATCATGGGTTTCTCATTATCCCATATCTAGATATAAACATTCATTCCCAGCAGCATGAGTTGACAGAATCTAGAACTTCAGGGGTCCTCCATGTTTCTCAAACGTTAATGTGCATGGGACCACCTGGGCATGCTGAATTCCTATGCAGTAGTTCTGGGATGGGAATATAGATGTCATTTTTCTAACAATCTTGTGATGCCAATGTTGTGGCTTCTCCAGTCCTCTCTTAAGGGCTTATTAGGTAATGATAGAGAGACACTAGGATTTAGAATGGGTAACACTGAACAGCCAACGCCTCAGGTGGTATTAGTAAGACTGACTCACCTTCCTAAAAGAAAGAAGATATTGGGGCACCTGGGTGGGTCAGTCGGTCAAGAGCCCGACTTCAGCTCAGTTCATGATCTAGTGGTTCGTGAGTTCGAGACCTGCATCAGGCTCTGTGCTGACAGTTCAGATTCTGTGTCTCCTTCTCTCTTTGCCCCTCCCCTGCTTGTGCTTTGTCTTTCTCTCTCTCAAAAATAAACATTTAAAAAAAAGAAGGTATTTATTTCTACAATGACATGATGCTAGCAAATTTTGCTTTATGCTCTCCAGGTTACTTACCTAAGTCCTAGATAAAAATCAAGAGGTAAAATATTATCCATAAACACCAAAGTGTTATTTTTCCTTAAGGAGTAAAGTTTCTTATATTGTTAACAAGCCTATGATATTAACTTCTTTGTGCTTCACAGAAGTTTCTAGAGATTTCCTTAAAATATTTTAGATATGAAGGAACTGCTTTTTGTGGTATGAATTACTGCTTATTACAGTATTAGTTTAGTCTTTTAGACAACCTGAAAAGCTACATCATTTTCTTTATATAAAAAATGGTTAGTACTTTTCTTTAGTGGTAATTACCATCATCAGCACTTCATTGTATTTTACTTTTAAAAAGTCTTAATGTGTATTTATTTTTGAGAAAGAAAGCATGTGTGGGGAAGGGGCAGAGAGAGAGGGAGACAGCCGAAGATCGAAGATCGGAAGAGGGTGCCACTGTGGGGCTGGAGGGGCGGGAGGGGCTCGAACTCATAAACTGTGAACTGCAAGATCATGACCTGATCTGTAGGATGCCCAACAGAATGAGCCACCCAGGCGCCCCGGAGCTTCATTGTACTTTAAAACACATTGTTTTAAGGGTGCCTGGGTGGCTCAGTCAATTAAGCCTCTGACATCAGCTCAGGTTATGATCTTGGGGTTTGTGGGTTCGAGCCCCGAATCAGGCTCTGGCCTGAGGCTCAGAGCCTGGACCCAGCTTTGGATTCTATGTCTCCCTCTCTCTCTGCCCCTTTCCTCCTCATGCTCTTTCCCTCACTCTCAGAAATAAACAAACATTTTTTAAAAATAAAACACATTGGGTTTTTTTAATGATAGTACTTACACTAAATGTTGTTTTTTTTTTTTTTTTTAACATCAAATGCTTTTAGGTCGCACTTCCAAACTAGGCTGACTGGACACAAATGCCTTTAGATATGTCATTTACCTTCTCTTTCATTTTTAAAGACTTTGCATTTTTAATGACCCTAATTTATTGAAAGATAATTCCCAGTGGTGCAGTCAGCATTCATTATTAATGTTTTCTATTCTAAGGCAGATGGAGCTGTGTAAATCTAAACCTATGATTAGCACAATCTCTCTACTTTTGCTATCGGTGAGGTGTCAACCTAAAACCAATGATCCTACTACAAATATTCTCATTATAAGGAGAATAACCTTCTATAATTCTCTGAAAGCTCAATAATATGGATTTTCCTTAAGGAAACACACTCAGATGCTTAGATGAAATAAAGCTACTCTATTTTCATGGCAACTGGTACAGAAATGTTTCCAAGCATCTTCAATTTTTAGAAAGGTGGGCAAAAGTGTACCCATCTTGAGATAACTGGCATACATACAACTTTAAGCTGCCTGCTGAAGGGTTTTATAGGGAAGTCACCTGGCCAAGTGCGTCCTGGAAGCCTGCCCCTTTAAGGCTCCTCCCACTTCGCAGGTGGACTAGCCAAACTGCAGACAAAGGCTGGCATTGCAGCTTCAGCTCCCAATGGTGCAGGACTCACACAAACGTATCCATACCTAAGTTCTCTATTTGTTTAGTGACCAAGCCCTATACCTCCTCCTTCTTCCTGTAAATTTTGGCCTTGACACTTTGTTTTACCAGATCCCCGGCTTTGTAATCCATCCTTTCTGGAAGAGCTTGTGCCTTCTTTCTAGGCTAGTATTGTCTGCACAGTCATTTGGACAACTCTACAGGGGCTGGTGAGCCATGCTCTGGACGGCCACAAATGGTCCCTCACTTTTTCTAAGACAGTCCAATGGAGGTCACCAAGGTAGAAGCTTAAAATGAAGGTACTGGATCTTTAACTGGGGGCATTTACTCTAAAGAAACAGCAATGCACAATGTAAAAGGTTTATTTTATACTGGTTGGGGGTAGAGATAAAATTCATGCTGTGAGGTGTATAAAGTACCTCACTCAAGTGTGATGAATTTTAAGATATGTACACATATGTAGTCATTGTCTAGACTGACATATAGATATATAGAATGTTCCCTTGTATCTTTTCAGCCAACCCCCATTAGAGCTAACCATTTCAGGGGCACCTGGGTGGCTCTGTTGGTTAAGCACCCGACTTCGGCTCAGGTCATAATCTCGTGGTTCATGGGTTTGGGCCCCGAATCAGGCTCTGTGCTGACAGCTCAGAGCCTGGAGCCTGCTTCAGATTCTGGGTCTCCCTCTCTCTCTGACCCTCTCCTGCTCACGCTGTCTCTCTCTCTCTCAAAAATAAATAAAACATTTTTTAAAAAAGCTAACCTTTTTATTGACTTCTATCATCAAGTATTTCTCCTTAAAAGCTAAGTTCTTATAACACTCAATCAGTCCTTTCTGTGCTCACAGCACCAAGTAAAATGTCATTCACAATAAATTTACCTTGAGTATTATAATAAGCAATATTTGGGGCACCTAGGTGGCTCAGTCGGTTAAGCGTATGACTTTGGCTCAGGTCATGATCTCATAGTCTGTGGGTTCAAGCCCCACATCAGGCTCTGTGCTGACAGCTCGGAGCCTGGATCCTGCTTCGGATTCTGTGTCTCCCTCTCTCTCTGGCCCTCCCCCACTCACTCTGTCTCTCAAAATAAAAGACATTAAAAAAATTTAAAAAATAATAAACAATATTTAAGTAATAAATTATCTCTTTAATTCCAGTAAAAACTGAAATTAACTATACATAGACTTCCCCTAATTTACTGTATCATAAGGATTGTACTTCTGGATCATACAAATGGATGAAGCCCTTGGAGCTAACTTGAGAACTTAGAAAATTCTGGATTTGAGGAGACATTAAAGGAGCATATCCTATGTGTTATATATTACCTTCAGTGGGATCTGGGCCAGTGTGCCTCATAAAAACATTAATTATTACTGAAGAATATATAACATACAAATATGTAAGGATATGTCATATAAATACAAATATTTACATCATGTTGGGGAAATATAGGCCATCAATAGTCCCTATCAACTCTTATTTGCCATCAAAAAAATTCTAGCACCACCAAAATGACAAATAACAACTTTTGGACTTGAAATTATGGGTGAGTTTGTGGACTTGTAAGTAATATATCACTTAAGGAACTTTTCTTCTTATGTCAAGCCCTGCTTTCACAGCATGTCCTCCACAGAGCTTTCTAGGTAATCCAAGTGTAAGAAGTGATCGCTTCTTTTGAAGTACTACAACACTATGAGCTTATGTTTCACATATTGCCTTAAATTTTTTTTATAATAAAATGTCCAATAATATAAAAAGGGGGGGACTATAGTATAATAAACACTCTTAATCACATCACCTAGCCTTAATAATAGCATTTTGCCAATCTCGTTTCATCAATCCTTGTTTTTTCCCTAGAATACTTTATTTATTTTAATTTTTAAAAATGTTTTTAATTTATTTTTGAGAGACAGAGAGAGACAGCGTGAGCAGGGGAGGGTCAGAGAGAGGGAGATACAGAATCTGAAGCAGGCTCCAGGCTCTGAGCTAGCTGTCAGCACAGAGCCCGATGCGGGGCTCGAACCCACGAACCGTGAGATCATGACCTGAGCTGAAGCCTGATGCTCAACTGACTGAGCCACCCAGATGCCCCTCCCTAGAATAATTTAAAACAAACTCAATACATCATGATCATGTCACTTCATCTGTAAATACCTAATAACGTTGCTTATTAAATTACACTTATATGAATAAATGCTTTGTCCCTACATTGTACTATAGATTTTTTGAGGTCAAGTACTGTATCTTGTTTCCCTGGTGAGCCCTTCTCAGTAGGAATTGTTACACAAAAACATAAATTAGATTCATGATCAATCAATCATGGCCTCAGACCGTGGTTCTTAAACTTGAGTGTGTATCCAAATCAACTGGAGGGTTTATCAAAACTCAGCCTGCTGGGCCCCAGCCTCAGAATTTCTGATTCAGTGGGTCTGGGGTGGAGCCCAGGTAGCCGCAGCTCTCACAAATTCCCAGGTGGTAGTCGGTATGATGATGATGATCCAGAATCATGTTCTGATAGTTCCTTCATTAGAGCAAGAAAGATGTTGACATTTCTAAACCTGCCTGTTAATTAATCAAAGATTAATCATATGTGAAGACTTGAAAGGAATACAGGGAGAAATAATTCTTACAAGACCCTACTCTCATGGAGCTTCTACTATACAAAAAAAGAAATACATGAGAATTATTAAGAAACACAGGTGCTGGAGTCCCATACGAGAAGGTTCTTATTTCATTGGTACAGAATAGGCATCAATGTTTCCAATGCTTCCAGGCATTCCCAATGCGTATTCACATACCAGCATACCAGGCTTTACTGAAGAGGTGAGCCTAAATTTGTCCTTGGGTTATGAAAAAGATTTTAATAAACAGCTCAAGCAGGAAGGGCTTTCCCACTTCACTGGTTGGCGGTTGGAGTGGCAAAATGTTTCAAATGCCTTTTCTGGTCTTTCTTTTAAAATATAATTTATTGCCAAGTTGGCTTACATATAACACCCAGGGTTCATCCCAACAAGTGCCCTCCTCAGTGCCCATCACCCATTTTTCCTCTCCCCCACCTCCACCTCCCATCAACCCTTGGTTTGTTCTCTGTATTTAAGAGCCTCTTATGGTTTGCCTTCCTCTGTTTGTAACTATTTTCCCCCCTTCTTTTCCCCCATGGTCTTCTGTTAAGTTTCTCAAGTTCCACATATGAGTGAAAACGTATGATATCTGTCTTTCTCTGCCTGCCTTATTTCACTTGGCATAATACCCTCCAGTTCCATCCACGTTGCTGCAGATGGCATGATTTCATTCTTTCTCATTGCCAAGACATTTAACTATACGTAAAAATATTCAAAAATATTCAGAGCTCATACAACATAGTTTGTATCCCTTTACTCTTGAATGAACCAACTTCGAAATCCTCAGAGTTCCCATATGTAAAATGGGGATAAATAACTATACCTACATCATAATATTGTTGAGACAATTAAATAATTTTAGTGTATACATAAGGAACCTTAGAAGAATGCTTAGCAAATAGTAAGTGCCCAACGAATGTTAATTATTATTTATTGAACATTATCTATATGACAATCAGGGAATCCGAATGAGAATACTTTGCATTTGTATCCTTTTGACTTTACAAAGCCCTTGCACAGTTTTTTAAATCATACTTCCTCCTTTCAGTGACCTTTGAGATAGGTAGAGAGAGTTTAATACCGCCTACCCGATAGAGAAAGCTGTTGAGTGACTTTTCAAGAGAGGGCAAGAGAGGACAACTCCAGGATTTCAAACTCCCAAAGTGTGTTCTTTCCTTCAATATAAATAAGCAAGCAAACAAACAAAAAGCAAAACCAAAAGCAAAATACTGTTGAAGAAGCAACGCATTTGTTCAGATAATTTGCAAACATACCCCACTAAACATAAACACATGCCCATAGGAATCTCAACAATCTTCCATCTTTCCCAGATTATCCATAAATGGGATGTCTAATTGGTGGATAATCTGTATTCCGTTTGGAGTTACATTTCTTATTCAGCGGTATTTCTAGTCAGAGATTGTCAGATAACTCCATTTACTGGAGAGAACCCTACACTGAGGAGAAGTTCTTTCATTCTCTTAAGGAACATCCAGAAAGTGGAAAACCTAGAACTGGACAAGTTGGAACTAGAAAGTTCTCTCTGCAACACACACACACACACACACACACACACACAAATTGGAAAAGTTAACATAGCAATTAACATGTTCTTTCATGTAACAGGCACTTGGTGACATCTACCAAACATTATATTCTGGACCTGAACAATGAAAGGGTAGGAAAACAACAAATGTAATTGGAAAACATGAGTAACCATTAATAGAGACATAAAACCAAAAGCCTTCCGAAGTTTCTTCTACTAGTTTCTACAGGCAAGAACTTCAGTGAAGGATACAACTCCTGGTGGTAAGTTTTCTATACGACTGAAAACAGATGTGTGGAAAATCTATTATTATCATTACTACTACTGTTGCTCCTGCTACTTTACATTTGATATCCTCAATTTGAGTTATGAGCTTTTTTTTTTTTGTTACGAGCTATTCTAAAGAAAGAAGGGTACAACTGAGATATTATGGCAAGGAACATGATTTTTGTGCATTTTAATATTAATTGTTAGTAATTATTTTTAGTTCCTAAAACAGAAAATTCTATTTGAGTTGATTTTTGCAAACAGAGGCTTATTTTTTGCAAAATAAGAAATACAAGGCTAGGAACCAAGGTGGAATGTGGTTCAATAATACTATCAGGGATCCAAGTTCTTTAATCCTGCCAATACCCTTAGAGTGTAAGCCTTCATCTATTCGTTTGTCATCTTCTGGTTCAATAACAGGTGCCATGCCTCCAAACATTTCTGGTAAGAAGTGGAATGAAGCAAAAAAGCCAAAAGGCACATACCAGTTGAGGCCATTTTTTAAAAAAATGTTTATTTATTTTTGAAAGAAAGAGATATTGCAAGCAGGGGAGAGGCAAAGTGAGAGGGAGGGAGAGAATCCCAAGCAGGCTCCACATTCAGTATAGAGCCCGACGTGGGGCTTCATTTCATGACCGTGAGATCATGACCTGAGCTGAAGTCAGATGCCTAGCCGACTAACCCACCCAGGTGCCCCAGTTGAAGATATTTCTTAAAAGGCTTCCCAGAGGTCCCACCCAGCAGCGTCCATGTATGTGACTCTAACAGGATCCTCTTGGACTAGTACTATCCAACTGAAATACAATGCAAGCCACCAATGGGAACTACATACGTAATTTTACATTTTCTAGTAGTCACGTTAAAAGGTATAAAGAGAGAAAAGTAATTTTAATAGTAAATCTCATTTAACCAAAATTCCCCAAAGTTTTTTGATGTGTGATCAATATTTTAAAAAATCAAGAGGAGTGCCTGGGTGGGTCAGTCGGTTAAGCGCCTGACTCTGGTTTCAGCTCAGGTCATAGGATCTCATAGTTCATGGATTTCAGCCCCATGTACTGTCAGCGCAGAGCCTGCTGGGATTCTCTCTCTCACTCTTTTTCTCTACCCCCCTCCCCCTCAGAAGAAATAAACCTTTAAAGAAATCAACATATATGGTTTACCTTCTTTTTTGTATTGTTTTCATACTCAGTGTGTATCTCAATTTAGATTAACCACACTTCAGGTGCTTAATAGCCATACGCTGTCTTGGATAAGAAGCCTCAGACCAGTCACCAAAGTGATTCAGGAGGAAAGATGAATTGGGGTGGGCTGCCGAATTGGTGTCTGCCTCCTTGACATTAACAAATATTTCATTTAAGGAATGAAATGACCTCAATTTAACCAAAATAAGTCTCATCTTTGGGTTATTCTAATGTAGGACGAATTGTCTTTCAAAGACAAAACAAGTTTACCTCCATTAATAGAGCATTTATGACACTTGTAATTTTTGAAGTTTCCCTCATTCAGCTTGATATTCCTGACAGTTCCTGGCAAGCAGGGTGTTGGTTATTGATGATTTTATTGTGATGGTTACTATAGAGCCATACCTATAATTTATCAATTAACCTCAGTGTTTCCAAGCATGCCCCACCCTTCCATGCTCATAGTGGCCCGTTGCTCCAGATTGCACTAATTGTAAATTCAATAAAGGATAACTCACTTTTCTCTACTTCTACTCAATTTTCTCTACCTTACATTTCCATCACTCAGTTTTCTTATTTTATCTTCCTTGACTCTTTATTTACCCTTTACATTTTCACTTTAAAGTTATCCGTACCATACTTCGAAGTACACAAACTCAACTACAAGCAAGAATTTTCGGTGATAAGACTTTCTGAAAAAACGTGAAGAAATATCCTCCAAAGTCATAACCGTGAGTGAGTGAAGATGTATTAAGGTACAGTCCCTGCTGCTTTCCAGATGATAAAGTAGGGATCCAGTGCTCCTCTAAGAGAGAACATTGAACTTCTATTTATGGGTGGCGCTGTGACGGTAGGGATCAGTAAATTCCTTGGGGGCCAGTAAGTGTGCCAGCAGATGGAGAGCGGCACAGAACTCTGCAAAAGAGCGAGGCCTAGACACAGAGAAATAGCTCAAAAGCAGAATCGTTCCTAAAGTGTGGAGGCCTCGCAGTTCCTGGGTCCCCCCTCTTCTGTTTCTCCGGTCTCCCGACCTGTATCCAGCCCTTAGTCTCTCCTTCATCCTCTGCTTGCCTCCACCGGTTGTTCAGGATGGACCCAAACTCCCAGCCTTCCTCTCGCCCCCTGGGGTTGGAAAGACTGGTACCCGCCGGCATCCCCCGGCCCGCCCGCGCCTGCGCAGAGTCTCTTATCGCGCGAACGCACAGCCATCAACTGGAGTACTGCAGCGGTCCCAGGGATGCCGTAAACCAGCCGCGTTCCTTTCGTGGAACGACGGGCGTCGCCTGTTATCTACAGACTCCTCCTACTCCACACGGCCCCCCCTCGCATTCCTCGGGATCGAGTCCACACTGGCGCGAGCCCGGACTCAAAACAGAAACCTCAAAGAAACAGATTGAGGAAAGTCCCGAGGGGAAGGAACCCCGGCGCGCGGGCCGCGAAGCCTTGGTCGTAGCCCCGCCCCCCAGGGGGGCGGCTTTCTGCCTCCGCATTGGTCGCCGCGCCCGTCAGTCTTCGCCCGGGGCCGCGCCGGCGGGCCTCCCGGCTCCCTTGCTCACTGCGCCGCCTTACTGGCTGCCTCGCCGGCTGCTGGCAGTCCGGGCCAGTCCGAGCCCGAGCTAGCGCCGACTCCGCAAAGCTCGGGGAAGGGGAGGGCCCGACTGGGCCGCCGCTGAGCATCGCCTAGGTGGGCGGCAGGGCCGCGGCCTCCGCCGGCAGCACCACCTGTCGCGGGTTGAGACTTCGGGTGAGGCTCTGTGTGGCGCGCGGTCGCGGGCGGCTTGGCACTGCGGGGCCAGGGCGGGAGCTCCGAGAGGGTAGCGGACGCCGGCTCCCTCCTGCCCGGCCACCGAATCCGGTTGCGGACCCGCGGCCGGCTTCCGCGGGTGCGGCCGGCGCTGAGCCGTTTAGCGGATGGGCGGGGCGGGGCGAGGCGAAGGGGAGGGGTGGCCGGAGTCCGAGCGGAGGGCAGGGGAGTGGTCGGGTCGCGGCAATCCCCAGTTCCTGCGTCCGCAGCTCTTGCCCGGACTCGGTTTCGGGGCGCGACTTCTCCGTTTCCAGATTCGCTGGTCCCAGGGCGGCCTCCTTCACTGCCCCGGAGTGAGATCCTGTGGCCTCCAGAACCCGAGCATCGCTCCCTCCCGCGCCCTTTGAAGACCGATTTTGTGGCTAGACACCAATTATCAAAAGTCTGCAGGGATGAATTAATGACAGGATTTAGGCTTTGTGTGCGTGCGCTCGCGCGTTCGTTCATTCGTTCGTTACTCGCTTTAAAGGAAGTTTGTTAAAACTAGAAAGTTCTAAGATTGGAACAGTTCTGTCCCTTCCGAGGAAGTGGCATAAGTAGACCAGGACTGGCAGGTTTTTCTTTGACGCTGGTGATAACCACCTCTGCTTGTGTGGAGTTGTTAACATTTCGATCTTGGAATTGACTTTCTTACGAAAATAATTCCGGAAAACGTGTTGCCTTTTAATGAGAAGCATAATCAAAATGATATATTTTTTTCGAAAAATAATCAAAATAATACATCTTAACAGTAATGCTGTCTTACAAAACATAGTGTTATCTCCTATCTGATTTTACCTTCCTAATGCTTGTGGCAGTCACTTCTGGTAAAATAGTTAATAGCACTGTTGTTTCTTTTAGTGTTGCTATTGGTAGCAGTAGAAGCACTATTGATTGTCAGTTATGGTCTGGACACTATTCACTTCATGAATCATTTCAAAATAACTTTGAGGTTGGTACTGTTACTGCCACTTTACAAATGAATAAACTCGGGCTAAAGAAGGTTAAGTAAGTTGCACAAGATCACAGGTTTTATTTAGGTAGCGAAGCCTGGATTTGAACTCAAGCAGAATCAGGCATTTAACCTAACAGCTCCAGCCCCCTCTGAACCCAGTCTTGTATGCTTCTTAAGCATTGTTCATCTTGTTGAGCTAGTTGCAAAGTTGTACTCAGGAATTTTAATTTTGATTTTGGCTCATGAATTTATTCTTTAGTTTCCAGGCATTCTGGAAGTTAGAGAAGAAATAGTTGCCCACATTTACCCCTCCTTACCCGCCCTTGTATTTGTGGGAGTGTATGTATATATATATGTACACTAATTATACAAAATATAGATAAGTATTTATTGTGTAATTACTAAGACTAATTGAGTTACATGTTGCTGTGTTACATGTTTTGCAGAAATACAGGAAAAACAGTTTAACTCTTGCCTTCTAATGTTGAACCTTTAATTGGGTTTGAACTCTGATTTGTAACCTGTATCTGACTCTTTTATGGTAGTTATAAAGACTTGATGAGAAGTTAGGCCTCACAGCCAGATAAGCTGCTATAACCTTTATCATATGTTAATAGGAAATATTAATGCTTTTGTAGAAGTACTTAATTTTCTTGAGAATTAAATATACTCTTGTTCAGTAGTTATTTCTGATTAAGAAGTGCTTGCAGATTTCACCCCTACAAGGTGTTTATGTGTAATGTTTTTTTCTTTTATACATTTGTTATGAAAACATGTTAAAAATTTCATAAAAGAACTCATTTACCATTTGAGGATTTCTTTTGTCCATTTCTATAATGCTGTAACCTGTATTTAATTTCCTATAAAAATAAGCTATTCTGAACTATATTAAAATGTATATAAAGTTAAACTAAAATTCTAATTTATGTTGGTGAGTTTTAGACAAACTTAGTAATATTTTAAAACAAGTAATATTGAAAGCCGTAATTGTTTACTGAGGATTAATTTTAGAGGGAGGACAAAAGTCATACTAAATCTCAAAATCACTCTCCATTATGATTTTCTAAAAACCTATTTTATTAAGAGTTAATTTTTAAAGTCCCTAATTTGATTATATGACTGCCTATTATATTTCCTTTGATCAATATGTACAAATTTCAAAAGTAATGAAAAATATGATATTGATTCTGTAGATGCTGTTTAGGATGACATTTGATGTTGCCTGGACCTCTATGCCATCCACATTCTCATTATTGACCTAGAGATTTAATTCGAAATAGTATCAAGAAATGGTAACCCTGATTATCCTTCCAGCCTCTTAATGAGGATTTCGCACCAGAAGATGTTAACGCAGAGAACTAACAGGCATCCAGGAAGCACCTTCTGACCACCTTAGTCTCTTACTACTACTGATAGTGCTTCGGAAACTAACCTTTATGGAGCACTTAGAGGGCACTGTGATAACATCGTAAGTGGATTATCTAATTTAAATCTTAAAATGGCCCTGTTGAGTAAGTCCTGTTATTTATCATCCCCATTCAAGTGAGAGACGACTGCCATAAACATTCAGAATCACAGAGCTAGGCCTGGCCAAGCCTGGGTTTAAATCCGGCAGTTTTTTGCCTTTGACTGCTCTGCTAACCTGCCTGGATATGGATTTTATTGAATAAACCGTCACATCAAGTAGTCAAGCTCTTAATGATGATGGTAAAACTCTAATTGACTTTATGAATACCATCATTACTGCACACAGCTCTGCACGATAGAGTTTGCCCTCTCCTAGTTCATTGATGGGAGACGAAGACTTCTAAGGCAGTGGTTCCCAGACTTCGGGACTCCGTGGGCCAGCATGCACAGGGGGATGGTTGGGACCAGAAGTAGACTGCCAACTTTTAATTCTGTCAGGGTTAAGGACCTTTTTAAAAACTATTGCAATCTAATGCCCGTCTTTTCATAAAAGAAAGGACTTTTTTTTTTTATCACCATAAAGGTATGAAGATCATAATTAGAACACAAAAACAAAGACCATAAGTTTTGTTTCATGAAAGACTATATTGCATGGTCCTAGTTTTTCTCATTTGGCCACAGACCCGTGTCCCACACCAGTTCAGAGACCATTCGGGAATGCGTGGGTGACACCACTGATTCCAAAGTGGTGACGAGCCGAGTTCAGACTCAGACTCCGGTCTGACTGCAGAACTTGTCCTGGTCGCCCCCAGTCATGACCTCCATCTAATTTCATTCTCCTTTGCATTAACCTCCTTTGACCCCAAGTAGGAGGCTGAGGTGGATCGTCTTCCACAGCCAGTGGCCTGGCAGTTCCCAGCCCAGTTTGTAAACACCGGAGAGTAAGTTCCAGGGCAAGGCCGTGTGAATGACACACCAGGGGAGAAACCATGGGCATAGCTCAGTATCCCAGAAGCTCACGTAAGCAGGCAGCTTGATTTTACATGTTGATTAAAATTTAGAAGCCCTGCATTTTGGTTGTTTTTAGTTCACTCTTTCTATCTCATCTGCATAGCATAACATTTTATCCTGTTGCCTCCCCAGTTGATATTAAGGCTACCTATCTCTTAGTCCTTGGTTCTAATTCTGGCAGAATTTTTTTTCCTTAAGTTCATTCTTTTTTTTTTTTCTTTTTCTCATGCCCACTGTTTTAAAGACACTGTTAAAAGACACTGTATAGTTTATTCTCTGTCACTAATAAAGTTATTTAAGTGATATATGATCTATATATTTTTTTGTATATATTCTTTCATTTGATCATCATAATTATGTATCAGGTAGATTTGACAGGTGGTATTATCTTTATTAAACAGACTAAATTCATTTGATAGCAAAACTTCAACCAGGACTTGGAAGTAGATTTCATGTATCAGAGTGCTGATCTTATTTTCTGAAAGGAAAAGTTAATTCTCTTACTCTCAGACTCCATTCTTCTGGCTACCAAACGTGGGATTTTCCCCCCATACCCAGCAATTCGCCAGTTCTCAGCAGATGCTGATTGGGTGTGCTTTAATTTAGCTTGATGCTGACACTGTCCATAGGAAGACAGCTTCCATCCCACGGGTTAAGGGTTCAGTCCCAAAGACTGCCCCTACTTTAGATGCCAATTGCAAGTCCAGGTTGTGACCTATACTTCTGACCTATAAATTGAGGCTTTCCACAAACGCCTCTTCAAACTGGATGATTTGCTATAATGGCACACTGAACTCAAAGACATACTTTACGTGCCTTTAGGGTTTATTATAGGAGGATGCAACCCAGTAACAGGTGGAAGAGATCCAGAGGACTGGGTTTTGATGGGAGTTGCCAACCTCAGCACGTAGGTGTGTACACCAACCTGAAAGCTTGGCAGATCTCCGTGTTCACGAGTCTCCAGCCCCTGCTCACCTCCCTTTTCTGGAGGCTCCAGGGTGGGGCTGGAAGTTCCTGCTCTCTAATCACGTGGTGGTCCTGGAGACCCCTCTATCCCAGGCCTTTGTAATCATCCACCCTGGATCACCTCAAAATGGGTGGCTGCTTATGAATAAAAAATACTCCTATCATTCAGGAAATTCCAAGGATTTTTAGGAACTCTGTGCCAGAAACTAGGGCCAAAAACCAAATACATTTCTCATAGACAAGTGCTGATTACAGAATGCTTCCCCCCCGCCCCCCGATTTTCTTTGATTTAGAGTAAAAAATATTCCATACTATTTTAGACTTGCCTACCTTGCCAATACACTGCAGTACTGATACAGTCTTTTGGTACCAAAGTTTTAATTGTGACACAGAGTGCTGTCTCTCCTGGAGGAGCCACACAAACACATGATCAGTGCTATCATTTCAATTTCTGGCTTTCTACAATTTATTTTGAAATGGCTTGAAAGGCTCTGGTTACATACATCATATCTCTTGGGCCCTTAATAGTTCACTGTGTATTTTCAAAACAAGGGTGTCTCTTACATATGGTTATCAAATTCAGGAAATTTAAAGTTTTACCAAACTTTTATGTAAGCTACAGTATAGGTTCCGGTTTTACCAGTTGTCCCAATAAAGGTCCTTCGTAGCATTTTTTTAAATTTAGGTTTTGCATTTAGTTGTCATATGTTTAGTCTTTTGCCAGTAGTTCCTTAGTGTTTGTCTTTCAGGACATATAAAGTGGCCCAATTATTTTGTTGTATATCTCTTGTAATTCTTTATTACTATTATAATTGAAGTATGTTGCACCTAAAACACTGCATAAAGTTAAGATGTACAGCAGGTTAATTAGACATATTTATATATTGTAATATGATTGCCACTGTAGTGATAATTATTGTTTCTAGTGTTATATAATTATCATTTCTTTTTGGTAGTTGAAACAATTAAGATCTAGTCTTTAGCACGTTTGAGGAATATAATACAGTATTGTTGTCTACATTCACTACATCATGTATTAGATCTCTGGAAATTATTCTCTCTTAAGACCCTCACTGGAGGTTTGTACCTTGAAACATCTGTCCTCCCCTCCCACCCCTCCCCCCATTTCTCGCGATTTTTGATGTTCTTATAATCATATAGATTTCTTGATTTTGTGGCCATACTTAGGCGCTACATTTATGTGAAATACCCAGAATAGGTAAATCCATAAAGGCAGTAAGCAGATTGGTGGGAGGGGAAAAGCTGCTCAATGGGTGTAGTGTTTCTTGCTGGGATAGTGAGGATGTTTTGGAACTAGACGGGGGTGGGGGAGGTTGCACAACATTATGGCTTTTCTGAATCCCTCTGAATGAATAGTTCACTTCAAAATGGCAAGTTTTGTTTTATGAATTTCACTTCACTTAGAAAATAATCCCGATGAAAATGGTTTCCTTCACCCCCACCCTTGATTTCTCAAGAACTACAGATTCCACTAAAAAAAAAAAAAAAACTATTGTGGGATCATTGCAGTGAGTTGTAATGATTAAGATAAATGAGCATTGCAGATAGATTTTTGGTGGGAGAATTGATATGCAGAAGAATCTATTATATTCCTATCATTTAATGTTTAATGCATTATGTAGAGTTTTCCATTTTGAAAAATTTCCAAGTATTTGTGATGGACAGGAAAGGGTAAAAACATGTTTTCTAGCCAATTTCATTTTTTTATGTTAAATAACAGGTTTTTTGAAAATAAAATATTTAGTATGTTACATAACGTATAACGCATGATATATAAACACTGACTATATTAGTACATTAAAGTTATACATGTAGGTTAAGAATTTTTTTTAATGTTTATTTTTGAGAGAGGAGAGAGAGAGAGAGTGTGTGTGTGTGAGAGAGAGAGAGAGAGAGAGAGAGAACGGGGGAGGGGCAGTGAGAGAGGGAGACACAGAATCCAAAGCAGGCTCCAGGCTCTGAGCTGTGGGCACAGAACCCACGCTGGGCTCCGGACTCTCAAACTGTGAGATCAGGACCTGAGCCAACCGACCAAGCCACCCAGGCGCCTGTAGGTTAAGAATTTGAATAGCTTGTTTTCCTCTGAATGTTTTTGCTGCAGGCTTTCCTGTTACTTAACTTTCCCACCTTCAGCCTAAACTCCCACACCCAGTTAAGTGGAACTCCTATTTACTAGGTGTTACTTTGTTTCTTAATCTCTCAATTTCCTTCTCTCATAAATGGGAGATACATATCGTGCCACACTTGGGCGGATTAGAGAAGGAGTAAGTGTTTAGCACACCCCGTAGTATGCTGTATATACAATATAGCAGTGATTAGTAACCAGGGGCTTAGAGTGTTGTCAGTCTTTGTCTTCACCCAACTCTAATTCTTTTACAACCCTTGCAACCTGTAGAAACCTAAATGTGCTTTGAGAAAGCTTTTTCAGTTGGAAAATTAGGCTTTCTATATCTGCTTTTGAAAACTGATACCTGATGGGCATGCAGTTCTACAATTAGTTTCTCATCACGTATTTGCTTCTCTTCCCCCAGGTTACAGGAAAGATGTTGTCCCGGATCAGAGTGGTCACCGCCCCTTGCACTCTGGCGTGTCGTTATTTACATATAAAAGAGAAAGGCAAACCACTCATGTTGAACCCGAGAACAAACAAGGTTAGTAACCTTAATGCTAACATAACATTTTCTCTCTTCCTGGTAAAGGTTTGATGTATTTTAGATGGATAAAGTATGAACTTTTTGAATTTTGTAGCTTCATCTTGAAACTGTTTAGAGGTATTTGCTTTTTCTGCATGACACTTCACTTTTCTCCACGCAGCAAGAATCATGGCTGTTTTTATGGCTCCCAGTTTCATCCCTCACAGCTTCTACCACCAGAAAAAGATGGACTTTATTTCCTGGTTTCAGCTCAGAAAAATCCCTCGAATAGCAGGCTGGCCAGGACTTTTTGCCAGGGTGGGATATTTAGATTTACCCAGCTCAAATCACGTACTCATCCTGGACCAATCAAATGGAGCCCTTGGAAGATGGAGTCAAAATGTAAAATAAAATGTTGTCTAACATCCACCCTTGGCCGTATCTCCACCCAGCTTTTTGGACACAAATCATTGTATACAGGTGCTTTTGCCCGTGAATCTCACAGCGCTGCTTCAAAGTGGAGAGACTTGTCACCCTTTTTAACAACTCTTAGGGCAGAAGCAATGGGCATTATTGATACCTAGTCTTGGCCTCTATTCTGTATCCAAACTGCTCACTGGGCAAGTCCCTCTCTATTGTCTAGTGGTGATATTAATTAGGAAATACACAAACTTCTGAAAAGGGATTTCTTGCAGAAAGGTTGTAAGAGGATACATTGGATCTATTGTAATATGTGAGACTTACCTCTTGGGAAGAATGCATTCAGATTAAGTAGTGATGTATTTTAAAACAGTGGTCATAAGAAATTTGCCAGTTTCATTGTTTCCCCTTGTGGGGGTTCGGCTTAATTAATTGTACAGTATGATCTGTTTTGAAGGATTTCAGGCCTTCAAGAGGAAATTTGATCAAGGGTCAACAGAGCGCCTTGTCTTGGCGTTTTTGGTACCCTGCACAGAATGAGAACTCAGTCGGCAGTAGTGAATTGAATGCAGCTTAATGAGGGAGGTTCTAATCCCCTCTTTTTTTGCCTCACTTCCCCAAATCTTGCTTGCTCTCCAAGATGCGACTCATTCAAAATCTAGTTGTCCTGTAGAGCCTTTTTATGCCACTGTAGACTGGAATAAACGCTTCCTTCTCTGAACCCCTGTAGCAGTTTTTACCTTCCTGTTCCTATAGCAAGTAATCAATATATGTTTCTGTGTGCTTCCTTTCATGCCTTAAGCTGTCATTGAAGTAGTTGATGGTAGGTTTTCATGAATTTATTTTTCTAACTATATTTCAGGTTTCTTGATAGGGACCATTCAAAATTTCTTTAAATGTTTTACAATGCCATGAATATAGTAAACAGTTGCTAAATATGTTGGTTTTATTTTGTTTTTACCCTTACAGAAGTGATTTAAAAGGTACTGAGGAGATTATAAGAAATTTATAAGATACATTGAGTGGGAAGTTAATTTTGAGGAGGAGTGTAGTTTAAAATGCATTACAGTACTTCTGTAAATAAAGTCTGATGCTCTGGCCCTCTAAGGTTGGGTAGCATCTGTATGGTTATCTCATTGAAGGAACACCTTTGGAAACCCCTTAAGTGTCAGGAAGAGGGTTTTTTTTGCGTGTGTTTAGGAAGGAACATAGACTAGAGAATCCCAATTTGAAGGGTCATGGACTCCTTGGGGACTTAAATCAGGCATGTGATTCAAACATTGTAGACTAGTTGTCTTAAGAGTATGTTGCTACTGTGATTAATAAAATAGTAATTAAAAGCAGTACTGAATTTAAGACTTCGTAATCTTTTAACACATCCCAGAGGGCGCCTGGGTGGCTCAGTCAGTTAACCATTGGACTTCAGCTCAGGTCATGAAATCACGGTCCATGGGTTTGAGCCCTGCATTGGCCTCTGCGCTGAGAGTGCAGAGCCTACTTTGGATTCTCCCTCTCTCTCTCTCTCTCTCTTCTCTCAAAATAAGTAAACAAACTTAAAAAAATAAAAACACATCCCAGAAATTGGAAAGATAATTTGGACAATTAAAAAATAAAAATTAAGAAAGATTGTGATCTTTTAAGATGTCTATAATCACTGTCTCCTAAAAGCATACCTGTTACTATGTCTGTAAGACTTTTTCATTGTGGTCAATAGTGTGCAGGTTACAGTTTTAACCCTTTAAAATTGACAGGTCGGTCACATTCAGTACATTCAGTGCCACATATCCATCACCGGAAATGGAAACCCGGAACCTATCCAACAGTCACTCGCCATTTCCCCCTCCCCTCCCCTCCTCAGCCCCTGCAACCACCAATCTATTTTCTCTTCCTATAGATTTGCCTATTCTGGTATGAATATGAAGTTCTTTATGAACTTTTTTTTTAAGTGTTTATACTTTAAAGGACTGAACGTCCCTGTGCTAGGGTATAAGCAGCTCTTTAGGTGTTAATTTGAATTTCTTTGCTAGCCATGAAACTTTGGCTTTTCATTTAATCTCTCCAGACCTCAGTCTTCACACTTAAATCATTAGGTAATATATCGTTTTGAAACGTTCAGAAGGCTGTGCAAGTGTAAGATGGGATTTCCCCTTTCATCTCATGCTCATTTAGCTATTTATTTATTCATTTATCTTTAAAGTTTATTTGAGAGAGAGAATCACAAGCAGGGGAGGGGAACTTCCCCTGACTATGCGTCTGATAGGTAAACTAATTCAAGTTTTTATTGTTTGCGTAAATAATAAGAATCATATTATGATTAATGAAAAATCACATTCCTACTATCCCAACCGTAGGTGAAATCTTATAAGGAGAAACATGAGTTGCAACGGATTTGGTGATTTAAGTCTTTTCCCTTTTCTTCTTTTCCCGTATAGCTGAAGGTTTGACAGTTTTATAGATCTTTTCAAAGAACCACCCTTTGGGCTAACTGATTTATTTTCCAGTTGTTTTTTGTATTTTCTCTTTCACTTATTTTCGCTCTGATCTTTAATATGTCCTTCCTCCTTGCTTCAGGTGTAGTTTGCTCTTTCTCTCCCCCCCCCTAGTTTCTTAAGGTGGAAGTTTAGATTATTGATTTGAGATCTTTCTGCCTTTTTAATGTGGGCATTGACAGCTCTAAATTTCCCTCTACGCTTTGCTTTCACTGCATCCCTTAAGTCCTAAGTTTTGGTGTGTGCGGTTGTTTGGTTTGGTTTGGTTTTTGGATTGGTATATGTGTTTTGTTAATCTCAGAATATCTTCTAATATCTTTTGTGATTTCTTCTTTGGTCAGTTGGTCATTTAGGAGTTTGTTGTTTAAAATCCAAATATTTGTGAATTCCCCAAATTTCCTTCAATTACTGATTTTTAATCTCATTGCATTATGGTTGGAGATCATATGGAGACTTTGGATGGTTTAATAAATTCGTTAAAATTTATGGAGACTGATTTTATGGTTTAAAATACGGTCTGTCCTGGAGAATATTCTGTGTGCACTTGTTTTGAAGAATGTGTCCTGCTGCTGTTGGGTGGAGGGTCCCATACATGTCTGTCTCGTCTAGTTGCTTCATAGTGTTATTTAGGTCTTATGTTTTCTCAGCCGATTTTCTGTGTCATTGTTTTCTCCATTGTTGGAAGTGAGTTATTAAAGTCTCAACTTATCTTTCTTCCTTGGATCCTGTCAGTTTTTCCTTCATGTATTCTGAACCTCTTTTACAAATGTATATAAGTTTATAATGGTCATATCTTCTTAATGGATTGACCCTTTTGTCATTTTAAAATGTCCTCTACTAACAGTGCTTATTTCAAAATCTGTTTGGGTTACTGTTTACATGGTATATCTTGTTCCATCCTTTTACTTTCTACTTAATTGTTTTTGCTCTAGATAGCATAAAATTGCCAACCCCTGCCTTTTTATTATAGGTTTTAATCCATTTACATTATCTAATGGTTGATAAGATACAATTTAGTCTACCATTTTGCTATTTATTTTCTAAATGTCTTTTTTGTTCCTCAGTTCTGCCATTGTTCCCTTCCTTTGTGTTAAATTGATATTTTCTAGTATACCAACTTAATTCCTATGTCATTTCTTGTACTGCCTTTTTCTGAGTTGTTTTCTTAGTGGTTTGCCCTGGGGATTACAATTACCATCTCTATAACAATTTAGTTCAGGTCAATTCCAACTTAAAAGTACACAAAAACTGTTGCTGTATATAGTTCCATTCTTTCCTTCAGTGCTGTTTTGTCATACAAAGCACATGCTTATACATTCTGTGATCATCAATACAGATTTACAGTTACTTCTTTTTTTTAAACGTTGTATTTTAGAGAGAGTGAGGGAGAGGGGCACAGAGAAAGAGAGTCCCACGCAGGCACCAAGTTCAGTGCAGAACCCAACGTGGAGCTCAATCCCACAGCTGTGAGATCATGACCTGAGCTGAAATCAAGAGTTGGATGCTCAATAGACTGAGCCACCCAGGCGCCCCTATATTGACTTTTATATTTACCTATATGATTATCTTACCCGTGTTCTTTATTTCTTCAAGTGGATATGAGTTACTTACTGTCTAGTGTCTTCATTTTAGCCTAAAGGACTGCCTTTGGTATTTCTT
>PISW01013403.1:0-26469 GCA_004023785.1 Mungos mungo
AGATTCTGTGTCTCCCTCTCTCTCTGCCTTTCCTCTGCTTGTGCTCTGTCTCTCTCTCTCTCTCTCAAAAATAAATATTTAAAAAATATGATAGAAACGAATTAAAATTAGATAATTTGCCTCCCCAAATACTACAATCTTGATATTGAATTGAAGAAAAAAAGTCTTCGATATCTAGCAAGGCATAGGCACTCAATCCATGGATCTGAGTAGACAAACAGGTGAGTAAGGATGGATCGGTTATGGGGGAGGCTCTAAGTAAAAGACCTTTTGAAAGTTTTAAGACAAACCTAATAAATCCCTTTGGCCTGGGTTTATCTAGAATTTTCCAAGCAGAGAGTAGGAATAAAGAAACGTTCAAATTCCATAGTCATACTGAATAGTGAAATTCACTGTGTTGGGTGATGCATTCCAGTGTCGGGGGTAACCGGGAACAGCAGATTAGCCTCTCTTCCACCTAACGAGCGTCAATTCCTATAAATGCTAACTGGATACGGTATCTCAAGGGAGAGCGTGCTCTAGAAGATTCCATGAGCACCTGGCCGGCAGCACCATGACCCCATGTACATCTCCCCTTTGTCACCTTCACTCCTCCAGGGCTCACATACACCCTCTTCCCTTCATGGTCAGCACGTCAGAGAAGCTTCTACAGCCTCAAGACCGCAGAGACTAGTGGGAAACGGCCCAGCCCCAGCAGGAGGAGGCGGCTGGGTACGACTCTCAGACCAGGCTCAGTGAGGACGGGGGGTAACAGTGACCCTTTCCCCTAAAGAAGGGCCGGGGAAACCATGAGAAATGATGACTATTTATAAACCGTAACACACTCTAAAAATGGAATGGTCTTTATTTTTCCCAGCTGGTGCATCTCTGTAAGTTAAATGTCTCCACGATGTCCCAGAGCTGCTTTAGTCCATCTTTAGGAGAACACCATGGTGCATGCACCTCACACAGGGCAGGAAGCTGGGACACGGTGCACGCACCTCACACAGGGCAGGAAGCTGGGACACGGTGCACGCACCTCACACAGGGCAGGAAGCTGGGACACGGTGCAAAGCGCTCTAAGAGGCTATAAATTAATTCTGAATTCTGCCTCTAACTAGCAGTATGGTGTGGGGTACCAGGGAAACAACTAATTTTGTTTCCTCATGTATAAAATGAGAATAAAACGCTTGCCTTACAGGGTTGGACTTAATGATCTACTGAATATGAAAATAGGTGGTACAGAGCTCACTGAGTAGATATTCAATAAATGCGTTACTTGCTGGTAAATGGCAAATAATTGAGTTGATCATGCAATCACTATTTATATGTAACTTTAACTAAAAGTTCAATAATATATCAGATATGAGAGCAAACTTACTCTATAGAACTCAGCAATAAAACACCTTGATTCCTGTATTATATTGGGTGGGTTTAGGGATCTCAACCCTCAACCCTGCTCTCACCTATTTCTATGAAATCAACCTATATTTTGCTTTGGAATATGATGGTGTATGATTCATTTGTTTTCAAGTTCAAGTGGATTTCAGGGTGGTCTCCTCAACTTCCCCTCCCATGTGGGGGTCCGTTCTTCAGTGACTCCCGTGATGGTTGTCCATCCTCTGCTCAAGCCTCCCGTGGGGTGGCTTTCCTGGCGCAACGCTTTCTCTGCCCCAGCCTAGCAAATGCCAGCTTCGGTGTCTGCTAAATCCACTTTGTTATACAAACACCTAGGCCACTGGGAACCCGCAGAGAGAGCATGAAGCCTGTGTAACGCATGTCAGCTGGGTACTAACCCTTCCTGCCATGTCTGCTTGGTCTTGGTCAGTCACCTTCTTCTCAACCATGATTCCAATCTTTCCTGCTTTCCTAACCTCCAGTACCAGGGAATATGGCTTTATTTGCAAACAAGCTCTTTGCAGATGTAACCGAGTTAAAATACGGTCATTCTCAATTAGGGTGGGCCCCAGTCCAAACCCAATCTCCTTTATAGGAAGAGGAGAAGGCACACTGGGCGAAGCCCAGGTGCCAGCGGAGGCACAGACTGGAAGGATGGCATCCACCAGAAGCTGGAACAGGAGAGGAAGGTCCTTTGCTACAGGTTTTGAAGGAATGTGGCCCTGGGGACACTCTAATTTGCACTTCTGGCCTCTTGAATCATGAGGAAATTAATTTCTATAGTTCTATGTCACTCAGTCTGTGGTAGATTGTTGCTACAACCCGAGGAAATTAATATACCCTTAACTCTTTAGATAGACTGAGGCCCAAAGTGGAGAAGTGATTTGTTCAAGGACACCAAGCTGAATTGTTTTTGTCTAAAGATAAATCTGCTTTGGTCAAAGGAGAAAAGAAATCTCCGACTGACTTAAGGAACAAAGTAGAAAGACCTTTGGAGAGTAGAGTAAACTGGGTAGGTTCCGTGATCCCTTTAAACAAAGCTCATTGCCATGAAATGATTTCCCCTCGTGGACTGGATTATTCTGCAATTTTTAGGGGTGTGGGTGTACGTGTGTGTGTGATGCGGTGACGCACAAAGGAAGGTCTTATTTATTTTGTGGTTGGTTAGTGCCCTCCCACAACTTTTCTGTCTTTTTGAAACTTGATTCATTTATCTTAAAGAACCCATGGCAGGCTCTGTGATAAATCATCTCTGGGAGATGGATTGGTAAGAAAAAAATGATTAAGGAAGAATAAAATTATCTGGACTTACCATATCTCAAAATGACCATGCAATCCATTCTGATTTTTCTTATTTGAGCAATAAACAAAGCAGGGCATCAATCATGTTGCATTTTGAGGAGTAAATTAGTGTAGCAAAGTCTATTCATTTATCTTTCTAAGTTAGTTTAAGGGACTGAAAAACTTCCCAACGAAAACAGCATTTGGGAAAGTCAAGCGAAAAGTGCTTTTCTGGCTCCTAACCTTTCGTGGCCAAAGCAAAAACTAGCGTAGCAATTACAAATGGTATGTGGTTTCTGAGTTTTCCTAGGTGCGTGGCATGGTGGGTAAAATAAAAACATAAGATAGGCTCCTAGTCAAGAACAGGGTCCGTCCCATTGTGGATGCTCATGAATACTAGCTGAATAAGGAATAAATGGATGGGTGAACGGTAAATCAATGGGACCTAGTCTAACTGCTAATTGCTGATTGGTTAGGTTCAGTGATACCTTTACACTCATAGAGAACTTAAAGATTCATGTTATCAGTTCTTACATTACATGGTTAAATTCTTGGGGGCAGGAATCTCAGAGGCATAAATCCCGAGTGGCCAACATTTGAGAACACATCCTACCATTAATTTTAAGTGTCTGTGTGTCTATGGTGTATCAAAGGTCTTTCCCCAGGAGAGATTTGATACAGGAGTTTTGCTGCGGGGTTGCTGAAATGCTCGTGACGTATCCCTCATCTGATTCAAGGGGACACTCTAACACGTGATCGCAAGTATGACACCAGATAAAGTCACATGAAAAGTTTTTTAGGTAAAAGGGAGCTTGCGACTTATGTGTTGCTGTATCTTCAGCAACTCACAGGTGCTCAGAAACTTCTGTTGAAGAAGGAAATGAGAGAGGAGTGGGGACGGTCTGGCGCTTTAGCTGAATGACGAAGTCTATTTTGCGGGTGATGAAATGTTCAAAAATTGAATGAAGGGGTGATCGCACAATTCTGAAAATACACTAGAAACCTACTGACTTGTACAATTTAAGTGGATCAATGTACAGTGTGTAGATTACATCTCCATAAAGCCAGGGAAGGGAAAAGAGGAAGAGGAAGAAGGTGAAAACAGGGGAAAAGAAGGACGAGAGGGAGGGGAAGGAGAAGAGCTCTGGCCATGGCTGCAGGCTGCCAGGGTGTTAAGCATCATCGTTAGACTTCAGGTTCAAGGTTACTTCTGTTCTGCCACACTGCCTCCTAATGACTTAGTGCCAAGCCTTCAGGCCCTTGGTGCTTCCTCGGGGTGTGCTCCCGGACTTGGGATTCCTGCCCTACCTATGCTCGCAGGGTGAGCAGCCTGCGGGAGACAACGGCAGGTGGCAAGCCCAGGCAGGGCCTGGGAGGGGCACCCACGCCGCCCTAGAGGACGGGACTGGGGGAAAGTCTGCCGGAGTATAAAGTCTTGGAATAAGACGGTGTTCTGAAACAATATAAACAGTATTTCTTTGGATTTCTGATATTCACCAATGAGTCAAACAATAGGGAGACTGACAGACTGTCAAATTTCAAAGATGAAACACCCAGAGCGAGAAGAATAGATAATGTTTCATCATAAATGTGCAAATCTGCAGGTTCTCAAACATTCTGGTTGCCACTAGCAAGCAGGGGACGGGGGAAAGTCACATTTTCAGTTTCCTCTTCCTATGCCTAAAACATCTGTTTCTACCGTGACTTAAAGGAGTTCATAAAGAATATGCATTTTTCTATTTAATCATGTCTTCCAAGAGGAGCCCGGAAGAGCCCAGTGCGATACTCACTAGGAGCAGAGGGCAGTTTGGGAGTTTGCCGTTAAAGGTCGAGAAGTAAGAAGCTGCACCACTTACATGCAGGCCATACAGGACCGAGAGCTGCGTGTCTCACGTGTTTAGAAGGAACTTTGAACCTTCCTCAAGTTTAATCTTGCAGCCAGCGCAGGTGAGGAAGACCGCCTTCCTCATCTGCACGGTAGAAGGGGGCTCCCTCAGACAATCCTCTGTGGATACGGCCTTCAAGAAGGTCCACATCGGAACGTCAGGACCCAGCGTGTGGGGTGTAGTTGAAAAATGCGTATTTAACATACTTGTTATATTCAAAGTCTAAACTGCAGAGAGAAAACTCAGCAAAATCTTTTGGCCTGTGGTGTAAGTGGGGTTTTCCAAACACGGCCACAGTACTTTTCCTGGTCTCAAATGCTTTTTCAAAACCGTGGTGTTCCCCACCCAGAGTGGGAGTTTATTTCCTCAAAACTGGCTGAGGCCGTCTGATCGCAGCAGTGAGTGGAATGAAGCAGGATTCCTCTGGGAGACTCCCGGAGTTGAGTCCCAAAGGCAGTCATGTACTCCCAGGCCCCCTTCTTCGGGAAGTGTGCCTGTGAACACAGCCACCAGGCTGCCAGGGGGCCCAAGCCCCGTGGAGGGACCGCGTGGAGGAGTTTCAGCCACCAGACCCAGCGGACATGTCAGCTGACAGTCCCCATCGCCCACCAGCCCCCGGGTGAGTCCAGCCCTGAGCCTCCACGCTGCCCCAGCCGACACCCAGTGGAGCTGGGATGGGCTGCCCCTGTTGAGCCCCAAGCAAACGGCAGATTTATGAGCCAAATAAATGTTGCCAATTTTAAATCATTCCGTTTTGGAGTAATTTGTTATTCAGTCACAGTAAGTAGAGCATCCAGCGTGAGTACCACAGGAGGAAAAGAAGACAGTGTGGTGTGGGCGTGTCTTACGATGGTTGGACACGGTGATCTGCAGGGCGTCATCAGAAAGGTGCAGACGTCGTGTTTATATACAGAGAGCACAGCCGTCTTCCCCGTGTTCCCCAGCAGCTTCCCGCCAGCCAGGCAGCCCCTCTAAACGGGCAGATGAGACGAGGAAACGCAAGAACCTCCAGAACCCAAGCCCCGCCCCCAGCACGACGAGCACGATGTCCTGCTCGGGGAGTTCGGCGTCACCCCCTCCCTCTGCAGGTGCCCACCGACCGCTCTCACTGGACGCCTCTTGCTTTCATGCTTCCCTCCGTGTCATCTCATCCCACCCTCCCGGATCTTGTCCCCTGTTCTCCCCATTTCTACTTGCACGTTAGTCACTGATGTGAGTGGGCAAGTGTTTGGGAGACGTCGTTGGAATCATTTGCAGTGGGGATGATAAAACCTACCTCTTGGGTGCCGCTGAGGGTAAATTAGATGATTTACGTAAGGTGCTATGAGCATTTCGTTCAGCAGACCTCAGGACCGGCGTGTGGGAACGCATCATGCGTGCGGGGATGCGTCATGGGTGTGGGAACGCGTCATGCATGCGGGAACGCGTCATGGTTGCGGCGAGTGAGCTGGGTAGACGTCTCTGACCAGTCCGAAGACCGCCTGCGTCGTGAGTTCTGAGGAAGCCGCTTAAGAAGACAGATTCCTGGCCTCTGCCCCCCGTGTGCTGTGCACAGAGAGGGGCTTCTTGTTGCCTTGTCCCCTCTTTTGTCCTCAATAACCCCCACCCTCCCTGTGCACCCAATGGCTGGGGCCGGCCTGCAGCGTGTTGCAGATTCCCTGCAGCTGGGGGAGGCCTTGCACTGAATTCTGCCACGTGCAAGCGGTCCGTGTGGCTTCTAGGAAGTGTCCTCGGCAGGAGGCGGCCTCCCCTTCTCCCCTTCCTTCTCTCCTGCTAGCTGAAGGCTCTGTCCACCACGGACTGTGAGGCAGAGGCCGCCAGGCTGGAGAGCAGGATGGCGGGCCTGGGTCCACAACTCTGTGGGCGCCAGCCTGGGATCCCAGACGTGAGTCAGAGGACAGGTCCTACTTTGTAAAAGCCCTTGTTATTTTGGGTTTTCTGTCCCTCCGGATCTGACCAAATCATTCCTAATACATCTAGTTCCAAATGGAGCTTAGAAACATGCGTTTTTATAAGCTCTCCAGATGTTTTAAAAGTAAACCAAAGATTGAGAAGTGGCCCAGCTGACCGCCCGGCGTCTGCATCTCGAGGACGGCACTCCGATCCTGTGGGCCGCCCGTGGCTCCCAGAACGAGCATCGGGATGCTGGCTGACCACAGCACCTCGCGGGGCCCCAGGCCCTGGCCACACACTGCACACACGTGCACGGGGTGTGGCTCTCGGGCTCTGTGCACGGTGGCTCCTGTTGAACGTTCCTTCTGACCAAGAGCCGGGTCTACCATCTGAACACACTAATGAGGTCCTTGGAGGGATTATTTTAGACCAATTTAACTGTATGTCGATAGTAAAAACAAAAACAAAAACAAAACAAAGCACGAACTTCAGAATAACAAATCTGACCAAAGAACAACCTAGAGAAGCCAGATAGCAATGTCTCCAACAGCCCAGGGAGGGCACCGAGGGCAACAGATTAGAAAGCACAGCAGAATCAAACAGCACAGAGGAAAAGTATCTTTGGAGAAAACCTGAGTCAGACTCATGTAGCAAAGCAGGGTATGGGCGAAGGTGCTGTCTCACTGTTGGCTTTAAAAAATTTTTTTTAAATGTTTTATTTATTTTTGAGAGAGAGAGACGACATGAGCAAGGGAGGATCAGAGACAGAGGGAGACACAGTATCCGAAGACAGGCTCCAGGCTCTGAGCTGTCAGCACAGAGCCTGACGTGGGCCTCGAACCCACAACCGCGAGATCATGCCCTGAGTCAAAGCCAGACACTGAACCAACTGAGCCACCCAGGCGCCCCTCACTATCGGCTTTTATAAACCGTGACCTCATGTGGTCAAAAGTAAAGAATCAACTTTTTTGCAGGCAAATCTTATTTATTCTGTGCTCTGTGGTGCCAGGGACAGGCTGATAGTAAACAGTGACGCATCTTCAGCGCGGGATGGCTCAACACACGGCGTCTTAAACTCTGAGAGCAGCCCCGGGCCGCAGGGGCTCCGGTATCACCCCGACTGTAAATATCACACACCTTTCTTCGCAGATTCATAAAGCTTCTCATATGATAACTGGCCTGTCTGTGGTGGCTTCTCCAACCACGAAGGAGATGTGAGATAGGAAAGGTCTCCTGTTTTTTCTGTGATCCATACACAGCGCCAGGTGCTCTGTGAGTGTGCGTGCGCTGACTGATTATGGATGAATGACTGACCAGTCACGGTTAATCTCCTAAGCCCCTCCTCCACGCGCACACAAGATCATCGTACTTCCGGAGACCACGAGATTGGCTGCTTCCTTTGCCGCCTCGTGCAAAACCCTCTTTGAATTCACAAAACAATCTCGAAGGGTGATTAATGAGTGATGTGGGAAACTGGCAAGAATTTAAAACGGCAACGGAGTCACATCTATACCAGCAAAACTGTTTGTCATTTATCTCTGGATCTTGTATGGGAAGTGTTTCTTCAACAAAGAGCAGGTGGGGAAAAAGCACGCGGCCTCACAAGGATGGAGAGAAAGGGGGGTCCCCTGTGCTCAGCGGCCGAACCTTCCGGATAATTAGTATTGATGTCTGTTAATCAGAATCAAGTCTACCAACACTACACATCTCATTACTCAACGCCTCTTGTCAGTCCGGCTCCCAGAGCACCGTTTTTACTCCTTTAGACCTCAGTCCTGTTACCCCAGATCCTTTGGAGACCCTTGCTTTCTCTTCTTGAGACTTTAACTCTGAGCTAACCTCTTTCGTACAGGGATCTTGGCCTTGACGACCTTGGAGGCGGTGTTGATGCATGAGTGCTGGTGATGGCGGGCGCTCACCTGAAGAGGGCAGCAGCGAGTTAACGCCAGGACCACACCTTACCAACGCCCGGGTTTTCCAACGCAAAGGGGGCTCTGATAGTCTTTGTATCATCGGCAAATTGTAGGCTGTGGAGCAGGGGTATATACAGAGCGCTCAGGACACGTGTGACACAGAAACCTCTACCCCAGGGATAGCCATTTTGGGGTTAGGATTAAATACAATTTCTGGGGTCAAGAAATAACTTTTTGAAACACACAGGTCCTCAAATAATTCACCCTGTTGACGTCACATGTTTGGCATCCATGAAACACTGAGGATGAAGAGGAGAAAGTCAGGCCTCACCACCATCCACGGCGCTGACACCATCATCCCACAAGGCCTGTTTTCAGGAAAAACACCTTGAAAATAATCTGGACGGACCTTTACATCAAGAATCCTTAGCACCTCCCTCATCTAAAAGCCCCTTCTCTACATTCTGCGGGTCACGGCCATCGACCTGCGGGGATCGGTTAGAGCCCACGAGTTCCTGAGCAGGTCATGGGAAGGCCCCCCTGAGCATCTGTCCCAGATCGTCTATCTGGCCCCGTTTAGGGAGGAATCCCTTACGTTGGATGGAGAAGAATGTTTTTGCCACGTTTGTTCTTTATGACAATACCTCACAGCATCGTTTCACTTTTAGAGACTCCTGCATGGGCGGAACGGCCTTTCCACAACTCTGGGTTCTCACGACAATGTATGATTTGGAAATATTTTCAGGTTGACTTTAATGGGGTGGGGGTGGGGGGAGAAAGTGCTAGACTTAAATTAGGAGGTTTTGTTTTTAGGATTCTTCTCCTCCTCCAGAAAACACACACACACACACATGTACACATGTGCACACACACTCATCACTCTTCTCCATGGACTGAAAAAACATTTTTTTACCCAAGACCGGGTGCTCTGTCTTGTGGTAGAGAGTATCTCTTCTATTGTAATGCTATTTAGTGGCCGGGATTATGCTGGTCACAAGTCACCAGGGGACAATGTGATGTAAATACTGCCAATTACTGTCTGGTCCACATGAAGATGAAGAGGGCATCTGGGGACTCACAATAATGACAAGATCACTTTCACAGAAAACCTTTCTCTGTCTGGGTCCAAATTCATGCCCCAAATAGCCATGGCTGCCACAGAGCCAAGGGACCCAGATTAGCGCCATGTTGTTGATGAAATGGGCGTCTTTCCATAAACCAGGAGCCGGCGGTGGGGGCAGCACCTGCAGGCTGGAAATACACGGTTCCCGTGACCCAAAGCCCCACGTTAGGCATCCATGAAACACTGGGGATGAAGAGGAGGAAGTCAGGCCTCACCACCACCCGCAGCGCTGACACCAGCATCCCCACGGCCTGCAGGCCTGGTCATCACTGGGACGGGGGCGGGGAGGGGATGTCAAGGACATGACAGCTTGGTTTCCTATTTTTTAGTTGACTTTGGTTATATAAATTTTGTGTAATGTTTATCTATTTTGAGAGAGGCAGAGAGAGAGAGAGCATGAGGAGAGGAGGGTCAGATAGAGAGAGAAAGGGAGAGAAAGAGAATCCCAAGCAGGCTCCATGCTATCAGCACGGAGCCTGCCTCGGGGCTTGATCTCACGAACTTGAGATCATGACCTGAGTCATATCAAGGGTCAGATGCTGAATCGACAGAGCCCCCTGGTTATATGAATCTCCACGGCCTGCCTGTAAGGCACGCACGTAACCGGGCTGATAAGGAAATACGAGCACCTAACACCCTTTCCCCCCTCTGTACCCAAACCACTCTGCGTGTTTCACGAAGGCAGCGGAGGTAAACCGAGCTAAGCCAGCCAGCGAACGAGCAGATGAGGCGCCGGGAGGGCTGGACGTCCTCCTGGAAGGCTGGCCACCCCGCACGCGTGCCCTTCGTGGAGAAGCTGCCGCGGGGTGAGGCCTGGCGGTCGGCTCTGCGCCCCAGGTGCCCGATGTGCTCAGTGTGTGGGTTCGTATCGCTCTCTTAGGACAAGCTGCACCTTAGCCACATTCATAAGAACCGAAATAACCAAAGAAGGAGAGTTTGAGAATTTTTGATGAGAAGCCTCGCAGGCCCGTTGGCCAGACGCTCCTGTTACTGAATCCACTGCATGGGATTGTAATCGGAAGGCAGCTGGGAAGCCCGGCAGCGTGGCCGGCAGCTTGAAGGGCCCGGATGGTGAGCTTTTCCTCCAGCAAGTGTGGGTGGACACTGCCTGTTTTTATTTCAGTGCTTCTCTGGGCTCCTCTGCGAATTGACCTTTCTATTCACCCAGACTTTCCTCAGATGGTTCGATACAGCCGGTCAGATTTCTCTCCTACAACATAATCATGACCGAGTTCTTGCCCAGGTCAGGTTTGCGGCCACGGGGTTTCAGATGAACACCTGGTGCGCCCACAGGACGGTGGTGATCAGAGCCGCTGGGTCTCAGTGACTCTTAAAGGACGACCTTCCCCTTCCTCTCGGGGCCCTTGCGGAGGCAAGGGGGATGGCAAGCTCCTGTACGCCCAACACAGGGGAGGATGGACTTTAATGCAGACCTGTTTGTGCGGCCTGGGTCTTCCCCCAGGCCCAGGACCACTCCGACAGCCCTCCTGAGCAGCTACCTCGAGCTGCATTTTAGGAACAAGGAGGGGGGCCTGGGGGGCTCAGTCTGTTAAGTGTCCGACTGGCTCAGGTCATGCTCTCACAGTTCGTGGGCTCGAGCCCCACGTCAGGCTCTGTGCTGGAGCCTGGAACCTGCCTCCGATTCTGTGTCTCCGTCTCTCTCAGCCCCTCCCCCACTCATTCTGTATCTCTCTCTCTCAAAAATGAATGAACATTAAACAATTTTAGAAAAAAAAAGGAACAAGGAGAAGAAGGGCAGGTCGGCAGGAAACCCCGGCTCCTTGACCGTGACCCCCGGTCCAGCAGGATCACGTCCACCGAGGGGTGTGGCTTTCACTTCCTCATGGGACAGAGACCCGCAGGGACAACTTCCTACCAGAAATGGGACTTTGCTCCTTCCAAACCACCAAGAGCCCGTCCCCCAGGGGTCACACAGGTCGACTGGAGCAGGGACTGCCTGGAGTGTGGTCCTGAACAGCGTGTGAGACCCCAGCGACACGTAGGAGCCTCGTGGTTTCCTCCTGTCTGGCTCCTCAGAATGGCTGCATGTAATATATAACGATGTGTAATTTTAGTTTGTTAGGGGTCAATTATTTACTTCAGATACCTTTCACTTGTCTACCCAAACAGGAAAACACTCTGTGACGTCACACGGAACACAAAGAGTCACGGTGTTTCATAACATCGCTGTTCCGAGGACGCGCAGACACGCTCCCTGAGCCGCGGCACTGGGTGAAGTCCCCAGCTTGGCTTGTCAAGTAGCACTGGTCGCCGGGTCATCCCTAACCTCACGGCTGTTCAGTATAGTCCTTACTACGCGCTTCCAGTCACAATACGAGGAGCAGAAAGAACCTGGAGGAGATGCAGGACGTGGCACGCCGTCCATAATGTGGCTGGCGTCCTGCTGGGTCGAAATGCAGTGCATGGTGACGTCACAAAGAGAATGCTACGCCTGGAGACAACTTAGTTAAAACCAAGCCGATCGCTGGCCGTGAGGCCCTGAGCGAGTTGCTTCAATGCTGAGTCTCAGTGTTCCCGTCTCTAAAGTGGGTCTGTGACCTTGGACCCCATCCTCGCTGCCAGTACAAAACATGTATTGTAGGTCTCAGCGTCACACATGTGACGGGCGCTCACTGAACGCTTGTCTATGCGTCTGTACATGCGTTCCTTCATCTGTTCCCTCATTCATAAGTGCCATCACGGAGCAGGGAGCAGAAAGAAATGGGGGCCTATGTGGGGCTGTAAAGTCTCGCACAGAGGAAAGAAAGAAGCAGGGAGGGGACAGGAGCCCAGAAAGCGCGAGGAAGGGGCGGCTTCTCCTGGAGCAGAGGGCGTGTCCTGGAAGAACAGTGTGGAAGAAACGGACCGGGGCAGAGTGGGTGGGGCCCAGGCGCTGATGGCGTCTGATGTCATGTCGCAGGTAGCAGGTGCTCCGGGACAGGAAGAGACATGAAAAGCAAGTAAGAGGGCTGCCCTCGTGGGCTGTACCAGAAGGAGACAGACTGGGGGCTGGGGTGATGCCCGTCCAGCAAAGGACACTCAGACACTGCCCAGGGTAGTGGGCTGAGCCCATGGGCCCCCAGCAGGATGCTCACAGGCAGCTTCCATCATGGGTAAGAAATTCTGGGTCCGGTTTTTTTTATAACTTTTAAAAAATGTTTTATTTATTTGTTGAGAGAGAGAGAGACAGCGTGAGCAGGGGAGGGTCAGAGAGAGAAGGAGACACAGGATCTGAAGACAGGCTCCAGGCTCTGAGCTAGCTGTCAGCACAGAGCCCGACATAGGACTCGAACCCATGAACCGTGAGATCATGACCTGAGCTGAAGTCGGACGCTTAACTGACTGAGCCGCCCAGGCGCCCTTGGGTCCAGTTCTGACACCACTGACCATTACATGCATGGCTCACGTCAGCCCTGGAGGTGGATGTTTTCCTCTCCTTTTAGGAACAGTACCGTACACTTCACACTGGCTGTGCGTGTCAGGGTCCTCGGGAAGTGTTAGCCCTGTCCTAAAAGGCACTCCAAGCATTTCAAAAAGTCAATAGAACTTTACATTAGGGCCATGATGGGATGACTCCGAGTTGAGATGCTCAGAGATGTAAAAAAACTTGACCTTCACATTAATAATGGGGAACTGGGTGTCTGTTTATGAAAAAGGTCGACTCTCTGGTGCTCCAACCCTCCCCTGCAGTGTGGGCTTCTTCATCCATCTTGCTGGATGTAGAAACCAGAGAGCTACAGGCTAGGGTTAAATTAAATTCCAGTCCAGACAGGCAGAAGCATCTGTTTTGCAAGCCTTCTCCTTAATCCTGGCGCTTGGCCCACAGATATGGAGACCTTGCTTCTGTGTATCTGCCCGCTGAGCCGAGTCCTGGGGGCTGACAGGCCTCAGTGGAAGAGACAATGGCGTCACCTCCGCGGAACACATGTACCCTCGGGCTCTGGCCCCTGCCTTGGAATCAGGTCTTCGGAATGTGAAGGGACCACAGCTTATAGTCCTTTGTGCTGCCCACTGTCAGCGGCTCTGGGAAGACTTAGGGGTCCAATATATGCTCTGGGTTGTGGGTAATTTGCTTACCAATCACCCCCGGGGCGGGCCTGTGCTGGCTGCCCACCAATCACCCCCCAGGGCGGGCCTGCGCTGGCTGCCCATCTTTTTCACCGTGTTATAGTCGATATGTAATAAAAGGAAGGTCTGAAAAAAGCCTACGGCGCCCTCCCCACAGAATGGCCTTGGCTGGCGCCGGACGGGAGCCCAGAAAGCAGGTCCCCAGCACAGACACGGGCTGTCCGGGTGTGGAGGGCCCGTACCCCGCTGTGAAGCTACAGGCCCACCCAGAACAAGACCGAGTCGCCAGGACAGTTTTGGATCTCATCCTTCCTTGGTCCTTCCTCTAAGAAGGGCGGTTCTTGAAAATGAATCCTTTCCTGGAAATCTGTCCCGGAAGTGAGGGGTGTCAGGGGCCTGGGACTTCCCCAGTGGCTCCTGAGGTTTGCGCCCAGGCCCTTATGCGTATGAACAGCCTCCTCATGAGGTCTGGCTCTGCCTCCCGCCTCTGACCTCCTAGGGTGCCCACCACGTGCTTCCCCATGGACCTGACATTTGTAGAACGCTCCAAAGACCGCAGCAGTGGGGACGAGAAATGTGCAGTCAGGTGGACAGCCAACCCTAGCGTGCCTGCATCCAGGCCGGGAGAGCTCGGGCACAGCAGCCCGTGTTGGCATGCTGGGCCGGCCACGTGCAGGGATGGGGCGAAGGACAGGTAATGAACTTGCAGAGGGAGGGTCTGGACCACACAGCCACTGTGGATAACAGTTCAGCGATTTCTTTTATCGAGATAAACAAACATACATTACCGTGCCAACCAGCAGTTCCCCTTCCAGGCATTTACTCAGGAGAAACGAAAACATATCTCCATGTGCTACTCTGTCTGCAAACATTCACGGCAGCTTTATCCAAAAAAAAGCCCCACGCTAGAAACAAATGTCAAATGCTAAACGTGTGAACAGATTACGGTGTTTCCACACAATGGACCGGGTCTCAGCAATAAAAAGTCTGATGGGCAGACACAGCCAACACGGGGGAACTCTGACGGCATTATGCTAACAGAGAAGCCAGCCACACAGACGACGTGCCTGAATCCATGTATAAGAGGTTCTAGAAGAGGGCCACAGCGATGGCCCCCTCATCCCTGGTTGTCGGGGACAACCACAGCAGGTAGAAGAGGGACATGATGGGATGCTTTCAAACTTCCTGGAAACATGCGATTTAAAACCGCGAGTTTTATTTTTTTAATTTTTTAAATGTTTTTATTTAGGTTTTGAAACAGAGATAGAGCATGAGCAGGGGAGGGGCAGAGAGAGGGAGACACAGACTCCAAAGCAGGCTCCAGGCTCTGAGCTGTCAGCACAGAGGCCAACGTGGGGGTCGAACCCATGAACTGTGAGATCATGACCTGAGCCGAAGTCGGACACTTAACCGACTGAGCCCCCAGGCGCCCCCCAAGACGGTGAGTTTTATTACAGGTCGGTTCTGCCGCAGCGAGCCTGCGGTTATGCACATGGGACCACCGCACGCCCGTCTTCCCGAGAGCCTGTCCACCCGGTCGGCCCCTCCTGCCGCCGTCCTCTTTCCTGGTCAAGGGTGCCGTGAAGGTCAGCCTGAGCCAGTGTCACCAAGGTTAACAGGCGGGTTCTCTGTGTCCAGCCCTCTGGGGGGATAGTCTGGAGCACAGAGAAGACAGAAAGGGGACGTAGAAACAACACAGAATCAACAAGACAGCAAGGGGCACGCGTGGCCTTTCCGTCATCCGCCCCGAGGCTAGCCCAGTCTGGGAACATGCTGGCTGCTTGATCATTTCTGCAGCAGGAATAGAGGCGCAGTACCCGCGACCAGCACCTGGCGGGTCCCCTGTCCAGGGGTGTCTGCCTGGTGCCGCAGGGCGCTTCTCTTCAGGGAAAGGGCTGTGAGCAGGAAGAGGGCTGACCCCAGGGCTGTGGGGTGACTGACCCTCACGCCCGACGGAAAGGGCTCAGGAGGCAAGCCTCTGATTTCACGTGACTTAGACGGAAGGGGGAGGGTGTGTGCAGCGCAGACCCAGAATGCACGAAAGCGAAGGGGCGGCTCGCAGTGGGTCCCACCAGGCGGAGCAGGTTCCAGAGCGGGCAGGACACGGGGCACTCCGAAGCATCAGGGACCGTGCCCCTGGCTGGGGGTGAATCCAGGCAACAAACAGCAGGCTGTCTCACCCCCATGGTTCGGATTTCCATCCTAAGGAGGCTCTCTGAGCATCAGGAGACACATCGCCCCAAGCACGATTAATCTGAGGCCGGCCACTCTCTCTCGGAGCTTGTCAGTTTCAGGGGCCTCTTTAGTCACTTGTTTCCAGAGACAGAAAGGTTCTGTCAGCTCCAGCGACACTTACTGATGACAGCAAGCGGCGGAGGGGCAGGCCCGGCTGACCCCAGATCCGGGCCCCATCTTCAGAGACTCATTCGCTTGAGGGGCCCGGCACGCACCTTCTTCCGAGTCAACAGTGCTCAGTCACTGAATTAGTTTCCTCCACTGTCGGCAACACGGAAGGAATGCCTCCCACGATGGGAACGGCTCTAGGGACACAAACATGCCGTGTGGAGTCAGCAAGGAACACGTGCTGCCTTCACCTCTTCTTCACCTGGGCTGGTGGGTGGCAGTGACTTGGCAGGAAAGAATGGTCAACTCGGCTTGCTTTGGCCTGTGGCTGCTGGCTTTTCTCCCGCCCCGGGCCCAGCCCTGGCCTGTGAGACCTTCAGCACCACGGAGAGAGCAAGGTCTGCGCTGGCCAGGGACACCAGCCCCCGCCAGAGAAACCCTTCTCTCTGAGGCCTTAGGATGAGGGAGAGGAGTGTGCCAGGCAACGCATGCATATTGAAACCATTTCTGAACATTCCACTCAGAAAAAAAAATACATATTTACAACAAAGTGAGTAGCAGTTTAATGTGGGAAGATGTTTGCTCTGGGGGTTGGGTGGTTGGCGGGGGACTCTTGGAGGAGGGGTGTGGCACCGGGCGAGAAGGGTCAGCGCTGGGGGCGCAGCGCACAGAGCCGGAAGTCCCCGGAGCACGTGTGTGGGTGTGGACCCCCGGGAGCACGCCCTGTCTGGGTGCCGTGTTTGGACACGCTACTGGCTACTGATGTGACCACTCCCGGGAGGCACCTCGCGGGTCTTCCTCCCTCCTCACTGCAGGCCAGACACATCGATGTCTGCGCTCTTCCCACAGAGCCTGGGCATCGCCCCAGACTCCTCGGCTCTACCCACGGAGCTCCAGGAAGCCATTATCATTGATCAGAGTTGACACACAGGATGAAATTTATTTTGTATCCAAATGCAGGGAAGGGGGGTGGATTAGACTTGGCCATATTATGGAAGATCTTGGTTCCTCCTCGAGTAGAGCGTGAAGTGCTTTCCACACACTGAAGCAGAGCAGGCATTTAAATGCCCACCTCGTTATTCTGGAGTATTTCCGATAACCTTTCCGTGAACTCTACGAGTCAGGCATTTTATTTCCATTATATATATGGAGCAGTTGTGCCCGGAGAAGCAAAGGAAATCTTCCGTGATTACACAGCTAAAGAGGTGGCCTGGGAATTTATTCCCAGATCTCTTTGACTCTAAAGTCATGTTCCTTTGAAAATGCTTGCTAAGAGTTAGTATTCTGGGGGGAGGAAGGGAGCAGCGGGGAAGGAAGAAACACCCAGACCAAGCGCTAGTGTAGACCTGTGAGCTGTCCACAGTTCTGAAAATATGTGAAAGCCAGTAAGGGAGGCGGGTGGTGAATTCTCACCACTGCATTTTGGTGGTATTTTAGGAACATCACTTCCTTCTACATTTTGGCTTCACATTAGCACATTATACATACTATCCTATTCATGCAATTCCTGGCAGCAGTGAGGGTAGCTGGCTGGGCAGAGCCAGCGTGTCTGCCCGGAAGGCCGGGGGTAGGGCCCCTGGGGATCCATGAGGACAGGGCCAGGAAGGAAAGGCAGTGAGCCACCGAGGCACTGCCACATGCTGAGAATTCTCAGTGCTGTCCTGGCGAACTCACTACCTTGAATCTTCTCATGCACCAGGCTCAGCTCTCAACAGGAGGCAGGCTGCCGGAGATTTAATCAGAGGGGCATGGAATAAACACTTGAAATCTATCTTCATTTTCCAAAAGAACACCAGCCACCCATAACCACTAGGAGTGTGGTTTCTCCAGCCACTGAGCTGTGCCATGTTCCAAGCCTTCCCTGCTCCCCATCAAACCTCCTGATGGCGTCCACGCTCCAGATCTCCCTTCCTTCAGTCTTCTCTACGCATGTGTGAAACTCACTCAAGCCTGCTGTTTTCATCATATCTGCTCTACGTGATCCCTGTGTCCTTACTATGAAGACCCATCACACCAGGGCAGTGCGAGGTTCCTACACTGCAGGGCTATCCTCATGCCCCCACAACCCTACCTCTACCCACGCAGAGCCCCCCTGTGAACACCCGTGCTCCAGCCTGGGCCGAAACCCCACGAACTCCAGAAGATGCTGGCTTACTGCAAAAGTCAAGCCTGTTGAATGACCTACCCGACCTGGAATACCTCCTTTCTGTCTCCATCTACTGAAAACGGCAACTTGCTCAACTGTAAGCTCAGCTCAATCCTGATGCTGACAACTTTCTGTTCTTTTGTGCTCGGTGTTTAAAATACTCTTTTGGGCCACTTAATTATAAACTGATACAAAGTCTGTCTCTCTTATTTTCAACATGATTTTGAACTTCTAAAGGGTAGCCACCATGCTTCTGCTACTCAACAGAACATCTCAATAAATACTTGCTGACTTACATCATCTTGTTTGCTTCCATTGGAGACAAAACATGAATGCCTTACAAATTAACTGTGACAGGCCAGATTCAGATGACATGAAAAAGAATTTACTGAGCATGGAGAATTATAGATAGCTGAGGCTACAAACATCTCCTTTAAGAGAGAAATTATAATTACCTGAGTGTCACAGAATAAGCCTTAGTTTTGGAAAATTATTGAAGAGAATTTTATTCTTTTAAAAAAATGTTTATTTATTTTGAGAGAGAATGAGAGAGTGCCAGTGGGGGAGGGGCAGAGAAAGAGAGAATCCAAGCAGGCTTTGTACTGTCAGCGCAGAGCCCAATATGGGGCTGGAACTCATGAACCATGAGATCCTGACCTGAGCCAAAGTCAAGAGTTGGACACTTGACTGACTGAGCCCCCAAGGGGTCCCCAAGGGAATTTTATTCTTATAGGGGTGTATCATTCCTCCCCTTATAACAGAAAGAATTTGAGCTGGCCAGAAAGTAAAGACTAAAATATATATATACACAAAGACTACAAATATGTATGGGTGCATGCTACAATATGAAGAAATCATATTTCCAAATGTTCACTAGAAGTAAAATCCTCTACTGTGCATTTTGCATGTATCACTCCACTTAATTCTTACAGTGTGCCTATGAGGGGGGCACTATTATATCACCTTCTTAAAAATCTGGACACATAGGGGCACATGTACCCCAGTGTTCATAGCAGCACTGTCGACAATAGCCAAATCATGGAAAGAGCCTAAATGTCCATCACCTGATGGATGGATCAGGAAGATGTGGTTTATTTACACAATGGAGGACTACATGGCAATGAGGAAGAATTAAATCTGGCCTTTTGTAGCAACATGGATGGACCTCAAGGGTGTCATGCTAAGCGAAATAAGTCAGGCAGAGAAGGACAGATACCATGTGTTTGCACTCATAGGTCTAACAGGAGAACAGGAGAAACCTAATGGAGGACCAGGGGGAGGGGAAGGGGGAAAGAGAGTTGGGGAGAGAGGGACGCAAAACATGAGAGACTACTGAATACTGAAAACGAACCAAGGGTTGAAGAAGGAGGGGGAGGGGTGAGGGAGAGGGGGAGGGGTGGGGGGAGGGGGGTGGTGATGGAGGAGGGCACTTGTGGGGAAGAGCACTGGGTGTTGTATGGAAACCAATTTGACAATAAACTATTAAAAAAATAAATACAAATCTGGTTGAGCTCAAAAAATAAAGTGCTGGCATAGTGCTTGATGCATAGTAAATATCCAACTATCTAATGCTTTATCTTATAATCTTTTTATAATCTATAATTGAAACATGATTCTTGTTCATGATTCATTAAAGGTATCTGGCAATTGAAAAAAATAAAATTTCTCAAAATAAAGTTATTTTTTGAAAATTTGGAAACTGAGAACTGTTGAAGTAGGACAACTGTCAAGGTCAGTGGCGGACCGAGGGCTCAGATTCAGAGCCGTGGGACCACAGTGAAGTTAACTCCCGCGTCGCGCTGCGGCAGGTGCTGGGCCCTGTGTATGTTCTCACCCCAGATGTCCAGTTGCTAGATGATTCCAGTGCTCCTCTGCATCCCAGCCCGTGGAGCCAGAGAGCAATTCTGGGCACAGAGACCTAAATCTGTTTATAACTTTCAGATACAGAATGTGACTTTGTAAGTCAATTAGAATCCCAAAGGAGTACAACTCTTGTATACTTCTCTTTGGTGCCCGCAAAATACCAGTTACTGAGCTAACTTGGGGCAATAATATCCAAATAAGACGGCCTGGAATGTAAACAAAACTATGTTCACATATTTCTTCATGTCCTTTCTATTATTACTTCACCTGCCAACCCCCTGTGTCAATGTCAGCCAATTAAGAGCTTTGGCAAATTTCTCTTAAAACCGATTTAGGTTATAAAGTGGATACTTTTCACTAGTCCAAAGGATTTTCAGGATGAGGCTAATAAATATGAGAAATTGTAATCACACAGAAATACATTTTTTCTTTTATAAAAGCCCTCGAGCCAAAGGGAAAAAAAACTAATTCAAGAAAAAAGTCATATCAGGAAAATGTCAAGAAGCAGTCAAATCTATGAAAAAAAATTACTTCTATGAAAACACACGGTGGATCCTTAATAGAGAACATTTAGCCGGGGCTAAATCTCTGCTACAGAAGATTGCTTTTTCTTGTTGACTTTCTGATACACGAACTTAGTGAAATATTTCATGTTAGGAATGACTAGCTTTAAGTCTGGGCTAACAAACAAATTTGTGTAAAAGGCACATGTCTGTTTAAGAATTTGCAGTTTGACTAATCCACAGATAGGGTGTGGAAGACAAACAGATCTTCCCTTCGGTTGTAGATCTTTGGGTTGATGCAAACACCGCTTCCCCAGGACTCTCGCTGTAGCCCCAGGCAGCACGAGAGAAGGACCGGACCGCGCTCCCGCCACAGAGGTGCGATCCACCACAAAGAGCAGGAGTGCACGGGACAGGGAGGGCCTCTTTCTGGCTTGTGAGTGATACAGAGAAGTGAGTGGGCCCTCCCCAAATCTTTCCACTCTGGCAAAAAGGAAGGAAACCAGACTTCAGAGGGCACTGAAAAATTAATTTAACTCTTCTCTGTGACTGGTTGGCCAGCCTGAAGCTGAGACAAAATACATGTTATAAATGACAGGTAACCCCATCCTGCAGACTGCATGGCCTCTGGCTTACGGTCAAGTCTTTAGAGGACAGGCAGCGAGAGGGAAGTAAGAATTTATGGGAAAGTACAGATCTGTGTCGTCAGAAGGACCGAGGAAAGCTCCTTGTTTTTTGCATGATGAGTAATGCAAATCTAAGTAATTTAATACAAGCTTATTTTTGTTTCATTTAAAAATTTTAATGTTTATTTTTGAGACAGAGACAGAGAGAGAACGAGTAGGGAAGGGGAGACACAGTACCTGAAGCAGCGCCAGGCTCTGAGCTGTCAGCACAGAGCCCAACACGCGGCTCAAACTCTGACCAGCAAGATCCTGACCTGAGCTGAAGTTGGACACTTCACTGACTGAGCCACCCAGGTGCCCCTGCTCATTTTTGCTTTAGAGACATAACTGTGCTTTCTTCTCTACCCCAAACCCACCTGCAGCACGAGCCTTAGAAGGCGGGCTGCGTCTTTCCCGCGACCCGGTGGCCTGGTTGCCCGCACAGGCAGTGGACGTGAGGCATCTCTAAGGTTGCAAAGACTTGAGACCTGAGGGCTTGTCCCGTTCAGAAATCCACTGTCTCATTAATACAAATGAGATGTCGACAATATTTGGAATTAATTGATTGGTTCATTTCCCACAAATGATCTTATGACAAAGAGGAAGAGGTGGGTGGGCAAGCGATGTAGTTTTCGGGGTGCTGCGTCAGTCTGTACGGGTGATGGGCTGGACCACAGACGTTCTCATCCCCTGGGGCTCTTTCCCAGTAAAGGTAACAAGGAATCAGCTACGTCCTTCAATCACACAGAGGTCCTTAGGGCATATCCACCAGCGCCATTAAGGATCTGCTCTTCGCAGCTGTGAATGTAACTCAAGGGGGTGTCCTGACAGCTCGGGGCCCGGCGTCGGCCAGGCTGGCCCCGGCTCCCCGCTCTGCTGTACACGGGCAGGGAGGGGCTGGCATTTATTTGATGTCTCAGCTCTCACTGTAAGTGAGGATAAATATGCTTTCCTTGGGGGACCTGGGTGGCTCAGGAGCTGATGTCTGACTCTTGATTTCAGCTCAGGTCATGCTCCCAGGGTCGTGGGATCAAGCCCCACATTGGGCTCTGCACTGGGCATACAGCCTGCTTGGGATTCTCTCTCTCTCTCTCCAAAAAAAAAAAAAAAAAAGAGTGCTTTTCTTGCAGGCTATGGTGCTGGAGTAAAGATGCACAGAAGTCAATCTATAAATGATGGCAATGATTATTACTGTGATTATTTTAAATACCGAAGACAGCACATCCCGTGTTTACATTCTCCACGGGGGAGTATCTTCATCATCAACACGAAACAAAGTCATGACGCAGACCGTCGCCTCCTCTGGTCTGGGGCTGATCTGGCAGAACCTCGAACAGACTCTGAATCTACTTCTAACTTCTGGCTGATGCAGTCACGTGGTATCACAAAGCGTTAAGCATAAAATGCTTTTCGAGTTTTAAGTCTTACAAATTTATATGAGACGGAATGAAATATCCATCATCTATAATACATTCCGTTGTCCTACAAGGGGTACGTAAATCTCATGGCATAATGACGCCCCTGACTGCCGTGACCTCTGAAGATGCGGATCTGCTTGACAAAATGACAGAATAATTCCTCCTGAGTGGGAAACATCGGAGTTTACCTTTAAAATATGCTTTAAATGAAAAATTCCTATGGATACTTAATTCTTACCACAGTGGTTTACCTTCAGTTTCTTACAGCTTGATTTGTCTCATAGCCCGGCAGAAATTATGAATCTCATGTTGCTCATATCTACACACATCTCTCATTGGTCTCAAGGCCAAATGACATTATTTTCCCCAAGTTTGTTCCCCAAGGAGATGCCTGCGTTCTACTTAAACGTAGCAGAAAGCAGACGGCTGCAGTTGTAAACTGTTCGTGCTACTGATTCATGTTCTCTGATTCACGCTTAACTTTTTAGCAATTCCTGTGTGTTCAAGTCAGGAAAATAAGGATGCGGGCCCTAAGTATTCCGAGGCAATCCATGCAATCTCAGCAGCAGCACAGCTCAATCTCTTTGAACATTTCCTGAGCCCTCACCTTTCCAAAGGCGTGAAGGAGAGGATGAGGCGGGAACAAGAACCCGGAGGGGCGGGGGAGGCGATGAGACCAGGAGGAAGGAGGAAGGAGGAGGGAGGAGGGGAGAGAAGGTTAAGAGCCATCCTTGCCTCTTATTTCCTAGCTCTGCAGCTGTTTCGCCGTGTGCCCGACTCGGCAAACGGCTTCAGCAGACTTTAACCAGTGTCCTTCCTGCCTTCGGACTCTGGACATGAGCTCCTGAGAGATGGACTGCATCCCTGTGTGGTGCGTGGGTGCACCCACCCGGCCCCGAAGCCTTCTGAAGCCAGTCATGCTCTCACATCTCTTCTTTCCCCACATTCCCAAATTGTGCATTTTTGAGAGACCAGATAAGTCAAGGGGGGGGGCACTCTATTTTGGATACAATGGGAACTGTTGCGGGAGTCCGAGGGCCATCCACTGTGCCTGGGAGACTGCAAGGCACAGGGAAAGTCCATCCCGCAGGACCTCACCTTGGACCTCGGGAACCAGACCAGGAGCAGGTGGAGGTGTTCTACGAGGCGGGGGGGGGGGGTTCACAAATGGGCAGGTAACGGGGCTGGCTCATGGCACCCCCAGGACCCTCAACAGAGTTAGCCAGGGAGGAGCCAGCGACCTCACAGCATCAGGACACCGCACTGTCCGATTTCCTGCCCTTAGTTCTACGAACGGAGCAACCACTCCGTGTTCTACCCTTTCTTTGTTCTGAATATGTCTCATGAAAAGAAATGAAAGAACGCTCTTACCCATGAGGAATTTTGCTCAGGACATAATATCCAGTGTAGGAGTGTTGGTATATCTGAAACAGACAAGAAGAAAAAAAAAAAAAGAAAGAAAAAAGCAAGCATTGAGACAAAGGCTGTGACTGTGACAGTTCTCAGATCATTGTGAAGCCTAGAAAACATCAGGGTACGAAGAGGAGTTAATCAGGGGACCTGGAGGCAAAGTCTTTAATCTACTTAGAAAGGTAATTTGCACATCCTGTTTATTTTACGTTTGTCATCTGCACATTGTTTACAGGGCAGCCAGAAGCTTGATATGATGCCCATGCCCAGCTGGCTTGTGATTTGATCAGGGGCACGGATTTCCAGCTCAACCACGTCTATTACAGCGTGAATGAGGAGGTCGCCAGAGGCGGCCAGTCAGCTGGACCCAACAGACTACAAGACCCATGTGCTGTAGGACTTGCCCATAAATTATGGCAAATCCCATTGTGTATCCTCAGTGAATATGGACCCGACAGGTCTTCCCTGGGCAACCCCTGTCCTGCCTTACAATGCGATGGGGGTCTTTCAGCTTCAGAGAGGCCTCTGCAAACTAAGAACTCAATGCAACAGGGGGCGTGGCTTTTAAAACTAAGGTAACAAACAAAAACCAGTGTCTCCAAACTCTTATAACTCCCAACCTGGAGATTCTCTTAAACTCTTGAGCCAGGAGAGGATTCCCTGACCCATAAATGGAATGAAAGAAACGACCAAAGGAAGGGACACCATGCAACGCAGGAAGTCTTGGCATTCACCTCCCGCTTTCTGGACAGAGCCTGCCCAGCGCTGGGATGCGATGGGTCACTCAGCAGGGTCCCTTTCTTCTACCTGTGGACCTTCTGAGAGTCAGAAGGGCAAACGTATGGGTAAACGTTCAGGGACCAGCATTTAAAACCACCTTCGTAGGGGTGCCGGGCTGGCTCAGTCAGAGGGGAGTGTGACCCTTGATCTTGGGGTTGTGAGTCTGAGCCCCACATGGGGCATAGAGATTACTTAAAGTTTAAAAAGAAAAAAGAAACCACCTTTTTTTTAATGTTTATTTTCAAGAGAGGGAGAGAGATTGTGAATCTGAATCGGAAGCGGTTCCAGGCTCCGAGCTGTCAGCACAAAGCCTGACGCAGGGCTCACACCCATGAACTGCGAGATCATGACCTGAGCTCAAGTCGGATGCTCCACCGACTGAGCCCGCAGGCGCCCCACAAACCGCCTTTCTAAAGGCGATCGGTGAGGGACGCGTAGGTTGAAGAAGACAGACCCAGCACGAAGCATGGAGAGCAGGGGGACATTGGGGTGCAGATGACTGGGCCAGCCTGCACAGGAGAACAGGCGGGACTGTGCTAAGCTCACCGACCCCCTGCCTCACTGGGGCCCCCGGATTAACTTCCGGACAATCACAGTGGATCACAGTTACTTGAAGAAAATGACTCCAGATACCAGAGTAAACAACAGCCTTTAAGCCCCAAAGATCTGGAGACTCCTATACCGGAAAGATGGGGCCTGGGGTGGCCTGCCAGAGGGCAGTGGGTGGCAGCCGACTGGGAAATTGGTCCAAGTACTGCTTCAGTTATGAAGAAGTAGCCAGTTAAGCACAAAACTGTGCAGGAGAACTTCACGGACCTGCCAGGGCGACCTGAGAAGGAGCAGGGGTACCCGGCTCCGCTATTTCTGAAGTGATGCCCGGTCCTGCTTCCCCAGGAGAAGGGAGGGCCGCGTCCTACGGAGATTCCTGCTCAGAGAGCGCCCACCAGAGGACCCTGTGCTTTGACTAAACTGCCCCTGAGCTGGACCAGCTTCCTCAGATGCAAGCACAGGAGCTTGACAACACGGCGTTTCTCTGCGGTCACGGCACATGGCGCTGTGCTACACGGCGCTCCTGAACTCTCCTCCGAAGGCACCTGTTCACCCTGTTTCATCTCACTCTCTTGTCACAGTAACCCCAGGCAGGCAGAAGGTGACCTTTGTTTGCTAAGACAGGAAAGAGAGGTATGGCAAGGGCACGGGAGAGAGGAAAAGGAGGGGGAGGGGAGGAGGGGAGGCAATAAGAGGAGGGGGAGGGGAAGATGGGGTGGAGCCTAATGTTGGGCTTCTATCATATAGAAGGCAGCAGAAATGCTGGTATGAGACCTTGGAGACCAGGCTGTCAAAGGTACTGTGTCCTCCTGCTGGCTCTCTCTCAGGTCACTGTTCTGGGGGAAGACAGCGCCATGCCATTAAGAACCCTAAGCAGCCCTAGGGAGAGGTCCCCGTGGTGAGAACCAAGGTTCCTCCCCATCAGAGCACCAACAGCCAGAGAGGAGCTGAGGCGTCTTGCCAACAGCCACATGAGGAGCTTGGACGTAGAGTCTTCATCCCCAGTCAAGCCTTCAGATGATGCCACCCCAGCGGACACTCATGGCAGACCATGAGCCAGAAGCACTCAGATAAGATGCTCCTGGATCCCTGACTCACAGTAACTTCAAGATGATAAAAGCTGATTGTCTTAAGCTGCTCAGTTTTGGGTATTTTCTTACACAGCAATATGTCAATGATATATCTAGTTGAAATCCAGAGGAGAAAAGGTAACTATTCCATCAGATATGGACAGACTCCTGACTTGGTAGA
>PISW01013404.1:0-26524 GCA_004023785.1 Mungos mungo
TGATGATGAGTGACACTGAGCATCGTTTCATGTGCCTGTTGGCCATCTGGATGTCCTCTTTGGAGAAGTGTCTATTCAGGTCTTCTGCCCATTTCTTCACTGGATCATTCATTTTTCGTGTATGGAGTTTAGTGAGCTCCTTGTATATTTTGGATACTAGCCCTTTATCTGATATGCCATTTGCCACTATCTTTTCCCAGTCTGTCGGTTGCCTGTTAGTTTTTTTGATTGTTTCCTTTGCCTTGCAGAAACTTTTTATCTTGATGAGGTCCCAGTAGTTCATTTTTGTTCTTGATTTCCTTGCCTCTGGGGATGTGTCGAGGAAGAAATTGCTGCGATTGAGGTCTAGGAGGCTATTTCCTGGAACTTACTTAAACATCATAAAAGCAATTTATGAAAAGCCCACAGCCAATGTTATCCTTAATGGGGAAAAACTGAGAGCTTTCCCCCTGAAATCAGGGACATGACAGGGATGTCCACTCTCACCACTGCTGTTTAACATAGTGCTGGAAGTCCTAGCGTCAGCAATCAGACAACAAAAGGAAATAAAAGGCATCAGAATCGGCAAAGAAGAAGTTAAACTTTCCCTTTTCACAGACGACATGATACTCTACATGGAAAACCCAATCGACTCCACCAGAAGCCTTCTAGAACTGATCCATGAATTCAGTAAAGTTGCAGAGTACAAAGTCAATGTACAGAAATCAGTTGCACTCTTATACACCAAAAATGAAGCAACAGAAAGAGAAAGCAAGAAACAGATCCCATTCACAATTGCACAAAATACCATAAAATACCTAGGAATAAACCTAACCAAAGATGTAAAAGATCTGTATGCTGAAAACTATAAAAGACTTATGAAGGAAATTGAAGAAGACACAAAGAAATGGAAAAACATTCCGTGCTCATGGATTGGAAGAATAAACATTGTTAAAGTGTCATTATTACCCAAAGCAATTTATGCATTCAATGCAATCCCCATCAAAGTTGCACCAGCATTCTTCTCAAAGCTAGAACAAACTATCTTAAAATTCATATGGAACCACAAAAAACCCCAAATAGCCAAAGTAATATTGAAGAAGAAAACCAAAACGAGAGGCATCACAATCCCAGACTTTAGCCTCTACTACAAAGCTGTCATCATCAAGACAGTATGGTATTGGCACAAAAATAGACACATGGACCAATGGAATAGAATAGAGAACCCAGAACTGGACTCACAAGTATATGGCCAATTAATCTTTGGCAAAGCAGGAAAGAGTGTCCAATGGAAAAAGGACAGCCTCTTCAACAGGTGGTGTTGGGAGAGCTGGACAGCAACATGCAGAAGAATGATATTAGACCACTTTCTTATACCATTCACAAAAATAAACTCAAAATGGATAAAGGATCTGAATCTGATAGTTCCATCTTAACAAGCTAAGAACATAGAAACTGATAAAGATAATAAGAGAAATAACACAAATTACTAATACCAGAAATAAAAGAGGAGTTACTATTACAGAGGATATAGAAACTCAAAGGATTATATGAGAATATTATAAATTACCTTATGCCTACAGATTTGCTAACTTAGAGAATGTTGCTAAATTCTTTGAATGTCTCAGCTTCACAAATCCACATAAGGAAAACCCCCCAGAAAATATGAATGACCTAATATCTATTAAAGAAATTGATTTTGTTGTCAAAAGCCTTTCCACAAAAAAAATCCCACAACCCAATGGCTTCATTCATCAATCCTATTAAACATTTAGGGAAGTAACATCAATTTTACACAAACTCTTTCAGAAAATACAGGAGGAAAATGTTCCGACTCATTTTATGAGGCTTGTATAATCCTAAGAAGAAATTGATGAAGACATTACAAAAAACCGAAATTGCAGATTAATATTCCTTTTAAACATTTGAACATCTATGCAAAATTCTCTAATAAGATATTAGCAAACTGAATTCAACAATATGTAAAAGGATAAAATATGCCCACTTGGGTTGTATCTGAGGAATGGGAGATTGGTTTAAAATCAATCCATGCAACCCATCATAATAACAAAATAAGGACAAAAGAGTATGACCATTTGAACAAGTGCAGAAAAAGCATTTTGTAGAATTCAATAACCAGATATGATAAACACCTTCAACAAACTAGGAATAGAGAGTTGCTCAATCCGATAAAAGGCATCTCTGAAAACCTTAATAATTAAATATTGAATGCTTCTTACCCCTTAACATTAAGAACAAGGCAAAGATGCTCGCTCACATTCATGAGTTCTCCTCATCAATGTACTGAAAGTTATAGCCATACAATAAGGCAAAGATTTGAAAAATGTAAATATTCGAGAGGGGAAATAGATAAAACTACTATTAGCAGATGTCATCATTGTTGATACAGGAAATCCCCAGAAAAACACCAAAGAACTATCACAACTAGTAATTTAGTTACTAAGATTTCAGGATCCAAGATTACAATATAAAAATCAATTGTGTTTTTATAGCTAGCAGCAATTAAAAATTAAATTTAAAACAATCCTCTTAAAATTGTGTCCAAAAAATCCTCATGAACTACTTAAGGGAAAATTTTTTGTTTGTTTTTTTTATTTTTATTTTTATTATTTATTTTTTATAGTTTATTGTCAAATTGATTTCCATATAACACACAGTGCTTCTCCCCACAAGTGCCCCCCACCATTTTAATATGAAAAAGGGAAGCTCCTGCCCAAAATTTTATGAAATATTTCTAAAAGAAATTAAAGATAATCTAATAATATGTAGAGCTAAGGAGAAATAAAGATATATACCATGTTCATGGATTAAGAGTCTTGATACTGTTAATATGTCAACTATTTCCAAATTGATACTAGATTTAATGTAATACCAATTATAATCTCACCAGTTTTTTGTAGAAATTGACAAGCAATTTCAAAATTTTTATGCAAATCCAAATACCTAGAAAATTTAAAGCAATCTTAAAAAAGAATAAATCTGGAGAATATATACTACCTGGTTTCAAGACTCACTATAAACCTACAATAATTAAGCCTTGCATAGGGATCAACACGTAGGTTAAATGAACAAAATAAAGAGCCTAAAAGTAGACCTCCCACTTACACAGAGCATCTGATTTTCTGCAAGGTCACCAAAGCAATCCAATGAGCAAAGGAAAGGCTTTTCAAGACATGGGCATCCATATACGAAAAAAATTAACTTCATCACTTACCTTGCACATACAAAAAAGTTTAACTCAAGATAAATCCTGGAACTAGAGCCATACAGCTTTTAGAAAATAAAGATAGTAAAATGTCTTCATGACTTGATTACATTTTCTTACGCCAAGTTTTCTTACACAAGTCACATACAGCAATCACCTTATAAGCTTTACCACTTTACAAATTAGACTCCGTCAAAATTTTAAATTTCTGTGTCTCAACATGCACCGCTAGTGCAAGTAATGGGACTGCTAGATGGTATAGCAGTTCTGTTTTTGTTGTAGGAGATATCCCACTGTTCCCCGCAGTGGTTGAATCAATATACATTCCCACAGACAGTGCACAAGTGTTCTCTCTTCTCTGCATCCTCGCCAACACCTGTTACCTCTTGTCTTCTCCACAATACCCGCTTGGACATGACTTCATATTACACGAAGTAATTGCTGTAGGTTAGCAAAACAGAGTAAACAGTTGAAAATCATTAACGTGCTGTGTGGGCTTCTGTAAATGCTTTGCAAATGTATCTCTCGTTCACTGTTCTGACTAACTACGTGGTGACCGCTATATGGCTCTCTGTTGGAGTTATCAGAAGGTTAGAAATGGCCCCGTCCCATCCCTGCAACTTTCCTGCTTTCTAAACAGGCAACTGAGTCCAGTAGAATGAGTAAAAATAAATAAATAAATAAATAAACAGGCAACTGAGGTCATAGATTTGCACTCCCGCTCCCCTGTTTGAGGCTGACCAGGCAAAGCATACGTGTGGGAAGTCCCGTAGTCACTGTCTCACAGGACCTGGAGGACCTGACTATATTTGGTCATTTCAAGACCCTCTTATGACAAAGAACTTTAAAACTATAGGGTCCTGCCAGAACTATTGTCTGTTTGTAAAAATGTGACGGGGTGTCCTGAAATGCTGTAAACTTTAATTGGTTAACCGAATGATGATGTTTTATGTTTTACTAAAATCCGTATAAGCTCACTACTACCTTTGTTCAGGACCATTCTCTGCTCCTTAACACCAGGGAGATCAGGTTCGGCCCGGCCATAAATAAAACCTTGCCTCGCTTCTATTCAGCGTTGGTGGTCTTTCATTATCACTCTGTTACAGTAATATCTCATTGTGCTTTCAATTTCCTCATGATTAGATGAGCACCTGTTCGTGACCCCACTGTCCATTTGTATGTCCTACTTGGGGGAAATGATGATTTAGTTCTTCTGCCCATTTTTAAAAAAAAGTTTATTTATTTGTCGAGGACTGAGAGAGAGAGAGAGAGAGCAAGGAAGCGTGAGCAGGGAAAAGACAGAGAGAGGGAGAGAGAATCCCAAGCCGGCTCCATGCTGCCAGAGCATAGTCGATTCAAGGCTCAAATCCAAGAACCGAGAGATCATGACCTAAGCTGAAACGAAGAGTAGGAGCTCAACAGACTGAGTCACCCAGTCACTCCACCCTCTGCCCATTTTTTAATAGGATTTTGTTGTTGTTGTCGATGAGTTGAGGAGTTCCTTTATAGATTTTGGATATTAACCCCTTATGTGATATACGATTTGCAAATACATTCTCCCATTCTGTAGGCTGCCTTCTCATTTTGTTGATTGTTTCTTTTGCCATGCAGAAGCTTTTAAATTCGATGTAGTCACATTTGTTGATGTTTGCTTTTGTTGCTTTTGCTTTCAGTGTCCCACCCAAAATATTGTTGCCAACATCAGTCTCAAGGTCGTTTTCCCTATGTTTTCTTCTAGGAGTTTTACAGTATCGAGTCTTGTGCCTAAGTCTTTGATCCATTTCCAGTTAATTTTTCGTAAGCTACATAAGATAGACATCCAAATTAATTTTTCTGCATGTGATTATTCAGTTTTCCCAATACCATTTTTTGAAGAAACTATCCTTTCTCCATTAAGTGTTCTTGGCTCCTTTTTCAAATATTAGTGTCAGAAAGATGTCTGCACTCCCATTTCTACTGTGGCGTTACTTGCAATAGCCAAGATGTGGAAAGGACCTAAGTGTCTATCAATGATGAATGGATAAAAGAGATGTGAAATCCAATGGAATATTACTCTACCATGAGAAAGAAGGGAATCCTACTGTTTGCGACAATATGGAGGAGACTTGCGGGTGTTATGCTGAGTGAGATAAGCCAGACAGAGAAAGACGAATACTGGATGACATTGTGTGGAATCTAAAACATTTGAACTGGTAGAAACAGAGTACGATGGTGGTGGCCAGGGGCTGGGGGTAGGGAAACTAAGAAGAAGTTGTCAAAGGGTGCACACTTGCAACTAGAGGATGAATATGTTCTGGAGATCTAATGCACAGCATAGTGATTATAATCAACAATACTAAGCATGTGCAAGTTACAAAGAGATTAGATCTTAAATGTTCTCATCACGACAAAGAAGTGATAATTATGTGACACAGCAGAGGTGTCAGCTAATGCTAGATGGTAATCACAATGCAATACGGAACGGTATCAAATCAACGTGTACACCTTGAACTTATGCAATGTTATATGTCAATTACGTCTCCATTTTTTCTTAAAGCACCACATGAAATAGATACTCAGAGAAGTGGGAAAAAAAAGACAATCAATCTTTTTATAATGGCAAAAAGTTTTGAAAAGAAACTTCACAAGGGAAGATACATGATTGGCCATTAGCACATGAGACAAATGTTCATCATTATTAGTCATCAGGAAATGCTAATTCAAGGCACACTGAATACTGCTGAACACCATCAGGAGAAAGAAACAACAAAACTCTGTTGACAAAGATGTGAAATAAATGGAGATTTGGGGACGAATATAAAATAGCATAACCATGTTGGAAGTCCTTTGGCTGCTTCGTGCAAAGTAAACATACACCTAGACTATGACCCAGCGATCCGATCCTAAACACTTCCCCAGGAGGAATGAGGTCATATGCTTACCAAAACAGACAGCGCAAATCTCCACAGCAACTTCATGAAAAACAGCAAAAAACTAGAAACAGCCCTAGAATCTATCATGATGAAAATGGATTAACAAACTGATACATGAATAGAACGGAAGAAAAATTTCCCATAAAAAGAAGAAAGCACTGCTTACAGAACAACACAGGTAAACCCACGAACTCAGGCTGCAATGTCGTTACCCAAAGTGCACATCATTAGGAAGTCTTCCACAGTGGAGTGCCAAGGTAGGACTCCATTTGCAGAAAGTTCTAGAACAGGCAGATGTAATCTTTGGAGGAGGAGTGGATTGGGTGAAGATGAGTCTGGGCTAGCAACGGCCCCCGGGGGAATTCTGAGTGATGCTAATCTACAGCTTCGGGGAGATTCAAGTTTCACAAGTATATTCACTTCTCAAACTTTGGCAAATGCACACAAGATTCATGCATTTCACTGTACGTACGTTTTACACCAAAAGGAAAACCAGACGCCTCTCTTTGCTGAAATATTTGGAAGAAGGATGCCAGATATTTGCAATGTACTATGAAACACATAAGAAAATAAGATGGATTAATAAATGGATGGAAGGAGAGGTATTTCATAAAATAAGTTTGGTAGACTGTTTTTATTTATTTTTTTAATGTTTTTTATTTATTTTTGATACAGAGAAAGAGCATGAGGGGGGAGGGGCAGAGAGAGAAGGAGACACAGAACCGGAAGCAGGCTCCAGGATCTGAGCTAGCTGTCAGCACAGAGCCTGATGCGGGGCTTGAACCCATAAACGTGAGATCTGACCTGAGCCAAAGTTGGAAGCTTAACCGACTGAGCCACCCAGGCGCCCCGGTAGACTGTTAACAGTAGCATGTACGTGGCAAAAATGAGTGTTTACTACAAAATTCTTCCAGCCTGAGGTGCCTGAGTGGTCAGTCAGTTAAGTGTCTCACTCTTGATTTCAGCTCAGGTCATGATCTCATGATTCTCATGGGCTCGAGCCCCACATCGGGCTCTGCCCTGACAGCAGAGCCTGCTTCAGATTCTCCCTCTCTCTCTGCCACTCTCCCCCACTCACACTCTGTCTCTCACAAAATAAATGTAAAAACCTAACACAAAAGTAAAATCAAATCTAATTCTTTCAGCTTTGCTGTGTTTTTGCAAATTTTCACACTAAAGTGTTAGAAAATGTTATACAGGCATCCAGTCAACCCTGCCCTTTACAGAAAGGGTACTTTTTGAAGTCTGGATGCGGTATCCTCCGAACCCACCCCTGCACGCCGGTACGTCCCGGGATTTTCTCCGTCAGTGGTCTTTAGACTGGACGTTCGGTCTCACTTTCTTTCTCTGCGCCCTGCATGTATCTGAGAGATCCGCACAAGCGGGAACCGTACCCGGTTCACTGTTGTGACCTTGGAACCTAGACCAGATCCCAGAACAAACTGGTCCCCCGTATGGCCGGCGGGCGCACTGGTGGGAGCCTGGACGGGGGAATAAATGAAAGGGAGAAACGGACCTAAGCTGCTTAGTGTATCAGCCCCACAAAACTGCCAATAACCCAAGACGTGGGGACCAGAAAACGCAGAGAAAACTCACTGACAAGGGTCGTGTTAGAGCCAGGGCCAGACAGTTCCCAGGAGAACGAGTGCCACGCAAGACCATGAGCCCCGCCAAGCCTGGTCCTGCCACCGGTCGGCAGGGACAGACGTCACGCGCGGTGAGAGGTCCTGGGAATGTCAGCGTGCCTGCCAGCCCTGCCTGCCCCCAGTGCTACGCTTTGGCCCAAACACTTGACCCTACATGCAAGGTCACACGGTCTGACACGGAAGATACCGCATACCGGCTCATAGGAGCAAACAGAGGCGCTGACCGTCCAGGGCTGGCGTGTGAACCCTGCGTGTCTGACCCCCGAGTGTCGGTGCTGAGCTGCCCTGCTCACTCGGAAGCCCCTGCTGGCCGACGTCCCCGGGGTAGTGACGTGCCGGGGGAAATCCTTGTCTGCCCGAGGATACCGTGCAAGGGTGACATGCTCTCTGTCCACACAGACGATCAGGCCGCCTAAGACACCCCTGCAGACAGAGCCCCCCCCCCCAGTCGCATGGGGGCGGTACGTGGCCCACAGATAGACTCTGATTCAAGGGGAAATGTCACTGCCATCGCCCCCGCACCCTGGCTGGGGGTCGGGGTGGCAGTGGAGAAGGCCAAGTACTCATTTGAGATAACTTTTCTTTAAAAAAAAAAAAAAAGGGTTCTTTTTGTTTGTTTTCATGGAAAAAAGTCTAGCTGAGTGAGGCTATCATTTTCCCCAACATGGGCACAGAAACAGGCAGGGAAGATCCAAGATACAGCCGATGTGAATGGCAGCCTTTGGGCGTGCGGTCCACACACTTTTAATGGCACAATCCTCTTTTATAAACAAATGATAAATAGGGGCGCCTGGGTGGCTCAGTTGGTTGAGTGTCTGACTTCGGCTCAGGTCATGATCTCACGGTTCGTGGGTTCGAGCCCTGCGTCGGGCTCTGTGCTGACAGCTCGCTCAGAGCCTGGAGCCTGTCTCCAGATTCTGTATCTCCCTCTCTCTCTCTGACCCTCCCCTGCTCACACTGTCTCTCTCTCTGCCTCTCAAAAATGAATTAAAAAAAAAAAAACATAAAAAGAAGGGTCCAATGGAGGAAGAGGCCAGGCCAGGGCACCAGGAGGCTGTGGGCAGAAGGAAGGGGAAACTTTGCTAAGATCCGCCTTCAGAGAGAAAGGGAAGATCAGATCACCGGGGCCCCTGCGGAAGGGTGGCAGGAAGCCCAGGGCACCACTCAGCTCCCTGGAGTTCTGGGAGCTCTACCCCAGCACCCCCTGCCTCGCCATTAGGAGGTGCAGGGAAGAAAGGAAGGAGGGGCCCCCGAGGCTGGGGGTGTCCCACCAGGGAGGAGGCAGGGGATGCTCTGAGAAAGGGTGTCTGTCTACGCAGACAGAACAGCAGGCTGAGAGCAGGGCTGTGGGGAGAGGAGGCCAGGGAGGCATCTGGGAACTGGCCTGTGACGCGTGTGTCAGTGTGAAGGACCCCGGGGCCCCCCCATCACACAGCACACACCTCAGGGACACGCTGCCTTACAGTCCAGGCCTGGGGGGTCTGTCATCTCCCTCCTGCGGGCCTGCCCTGAAGTGTGAGTTATAAAAAGGGGCCTTTGGCAGGGGGTGAGCCCCAGAATAACAGCAGCAGCGGAGAGGGTTTCCCCAGGATTTCTAACGTGGCACAGGTCACGTCTAAAGCACAATTTCTGAATAATCACTCCCAGAGTCAGATTGGGTTCAAAGTGCCCCAAGCAGAGTAAATGCCTCCGAAACAGTTTCCTGTGGCTGTAGTTTTGCCCTAGCCTCTTGCTAGTAGCTTCTTCCCAGACCTGCCTTCTCCCCACCTTGGCTGTGGCTCACGCCTGCTCCTGCCTTTCTTTCTGCACCTTGTAGTAATCAGGATTCTCCCGAGAAATGGAACCAGTGAGATAAGAAAAATAGAGACACGGACAGATTTATTTTAAGGAATTGGCTCCCCAATTGCGGCTGGTAAGTCCGCAGGGCAGGTCAGCAGGCCGGAAACCCAGGGGACCTGGAATTTCCACCCGGAGGCAGAATCCCTTCTTCCTTAGGGGAACCTCAGTTTTTCTCTTTAAACCTTCAACTGATTGGATGTGGCCCACCCACATTATCGAGGGTCATCTGCTTTCCTCTAAATGGACTGATTTAAATGCTAGTCTGACTTAAAAATTACCTTCAGAGCAACAGCTAGTCTGATATTTGAGCAAATATCTGGGTATCAGGCTTTGCCATGGGACACATAAAATTAACCATCACGTACCATGTCGTAATTTACTGTTTTTCATACCTGCTTTTTCAACAAGAGTTCTGCCCTGAGGAAGCCCCCAGTGTTGTCAGGATCACAACATAATGCAGCCCAGGGCCCTGCTCAGTGGCCCAGTGGGTGTCTGGTAAGATTGTTTTTTTTAATAGTTAAAGGTAATCTTTATTTTTGAATGTCTGTTAAATTAACAAGCAGTCCAATTCACTTGATAATGTAAATAGTCAGTGATTTTATTTATTTTTTATTATAACCACATTTTTATTTTTGGCACTTTTTAAATTTAAATTTCAGTTAGTTAAAACTAAATTTTAGGGGTTTCTGGGTGGCTCAGTAGGTTAAGCCTCTGACATCGGCTCAGGTCTTGGTCTCACGATTCGTGGGTTCGAACCCCACGTCTGGCTCTGTGCTGACAGCTCAGAGCCTGGAGCCTGCTTCCGATTCTGTGTCTCCTGCTCTCCCTCTGCCCCTCCCCTGCTCATGCTCTCTCTCTCAAAACTAAATAAATATTTTAAAATAAATAAGTAAATAAGTAAATTTTCGTTAGTGAATATACAGTACAATACTGGTTTCAGAAGTAGAATTCAGTGATTCATCACTTACATACAACACCCAGCTCTCAGCACAAGTGCCCTCCTCAATGCCCATCCCCCACCCCTCCCTCCATCATTCCACAGTTTGTTTTCTGTTATAAGAGGTCTCTTATGGTTTGTTTCCTTCTCTTCTCTTCCCCCCTTCCATGTATTCATCTGTTTTGTTTCTTAAATTCCACATACGAGAAAAATCATATGGTATTCGTCTTTCTCCAGTAGACTTATTTTGCTTAGCATTCTAGCCCTATCCACATTAGTGCAAATGGCAAGGTTTCATTCTTTTTGATGGCTGAGTAATATTCCATTGTATATACAACATCTTCTTTATCCATTCATCAGTGGATGGACACTTGAGCTCTCTCCATACTTGGGCTGTTGTTGCTAGTGCTGCTATAAACATTGGGGTGCATGTGCCCCTTCAAATCTGTATTTTTGTATCCTTTGGGTAAATACATAATAGTACCATTGCTGGGCCATAGGGTAGTTCTATTTTTAACCTCCTGAGGAACCTCCATACCGTTTTCCAGAGTGGCTGAACCAGTTTGCGTTCCCACCGGCAGGGCAAGAGGGCTCCCTTTCTCCACATCCTCGCCAACATCTGTTGTTTCTTGTGTTGTTGACTTTAGCCATTCTGACAGGTGAGGTGGTATCGCCTTGTGTTTTATTTGTATTTCCCTGATGATGAGTGATGTCAAGAATCTTTTATGGGTCTGTTGGCATCTGGACGTCTTCTTTGGAAAAGTGTCTATTCCTGTCTGCTGCCTATTTCTTAACTAGGTTGTTTTTTGGGTGTCGAGTTTGAGAAGTTCTTTGTAGATTCTGGATGCTACCCTTTATAAGAAATGCTGTTTGCAAATATCTTCTCACATTCCATTGGTTGCCTCTTAGTCTTCTAGTTTTGTTGTTTCCTTCGCTGTGCAGAAGACTTTTATCACCAATAGGTGACTTTTGCTTTCATTTCCCTTGTCTTCGGCAACATGTTTAGCTTGTCAATAATTGTAAAAGGTGCCTTGGCGCCGTACAGGGTCCTCTCGGCATGGGGCCAAAGTGACCTTCTACAAACTTTACAAACACATCATGTTGTCCAGACGCCAGGGCCTTCCCTTCTCCACGCTCTCCACGGTTCACTAGGTCCTAGGTGATCTGATCCTTGCTGACGTGACCGACCTCAGCTCCACCGTTCTCCCCACCATGAAGCCCCTCAAAACCACGACCACACTCCCAGAGTGTCTGCATTTGCTGCTCCCTCTGCCTGGAGCCTGCGTGTCCTCCTCCTTCTCTTCCTCCTGGGTTCCGCTCACGCATCATCTTACCACGGAGGCCTTCCTGCCACCCCCTGAGAGAGCATGTCCAGGAGAACCGTCCAGGATGGTGGAAATGACCTGTCACCTGAGCTGCCTAATACAGTAACAACCAGCCCCATGCGGCTACTAAGCACATAAAGTGTGGCAAGTGGGCCTGAGGAATTGAGCTTTTGTCATTTATTTACTGTGAATTAACTTAAATTTAAATATCCACATGCGGTTCGCGGTTACCTTACAGCAGCTCAGCTCTGTAAGTCAGCAAGCTCTCTCTGCCACGCCCTCCCAGAACAGCATGACCTCGTGTTATAATGTACATGTCACTACCGTACGTACCATAAATATACGTATTTACCTGTCTGTCACCTCTCCTTTCTAAATGTGAGCTCCACAGGAAAAACACTCGGGTCTGTTTAGGTCAGTACCGTATCAAAGTCTAGTGCCTCGCTCTGGGCAGGCACTCAGTTAATATTCATGCGTTGAATTAATAAAGTAAATAAATAAATAATAATAAAAGGAATAACTGAAAGAAAGGAAAGACGAAGAAAAGAAGAAAGGGAAGGAGGGAGAGAGGGAGGGAAAGAAAAAAGGAAGGAAGGAAGGAAGAAAAGGAAGGAAGGAGAGGGACAGAGAAAAAGAGAAGGAGGGAGGGGACACGGGAGAAAAGGTTGATTCTATCCATTTTCTTAAATCAATATCTCAGTTTAACTCTATGAGTTCTGAATGGTCTAATCAACAGTGTGGAGCTGTTGAAACAGCAGGTGCCTGGTCATCAAACTGGCTTTGGTTCACATCGCAGCTGGGACACCGCCCGCCGGTGTGACCGCGGGTGGACTGCTCCGTCTTCTGGGAGTTACCAAGTCTGGGTGTTTCTGTCTAGGTTTCTCCACTTGTATAATGGAAAGAACACTATTTACCTGAGGATGTATACGGGTATCTGACATTCAATAAGTACTCAAAGCAAATATTGCCAAAGGAAATTCGGAGTAAGTGGGGACATACGGAATCAGCTTGATGAGCCCTTCCTGTTTTCTGAAAGTCCTTGCCTTCTTTTCATGGTTTCCCAGAGCCTGTCACTGAAAGCAGTTGAGGATTACAAATATGGACTTTCCACAAACAAATGTCAGACCTCCCAACAAAGAAGAGCCCAAGACAGTTGGCTTCACTGTTGAATTTTTCCAAACATTTCAAGAATTCATGCCAGTTTTCTCAAACTCTTCCCAAAAACGGAAGAGGAGGGAACACATCCACTCATTTTATGGGCCTGTCATGACCTTGATGCCAAAGCCAGGCAAAGACACAAGAAAATAAACTACAAGCTAATCTATCTGATGAACATAGATGCAAAAACCCTCAACAAACGACCAGCACGTCAAATCCAAAAGCATTCACTCTAGGGAGATCACGCACCGAGAACAAGTGGAATTTATCCCTGAGGCATAAGGCTGGTTCAACACAGGGAAATCAATTCATGTGGTATCCCTCGGTGACAAAATAAAAGAAAAAAAATCACAGGGTTGCCTGCGGAGAGGCAGGAAAAGCACTTGATCAAAGTGAACACACTTTCCCGATTAAAATCCTCAACAAACTAGGAATAGAAGGGAGGTACCTCAACACAACACAGGGCGTATATGAAAAGCTCACAATGAACCTTATGGTGAAAAACAGAGCCTTGCCTCTGTGATCAAGAACAAACCAAGTATTGTTCAACACAGTATGGGGGGTTCCTAGACAGAGCACTTAGTAAAAAAAAAAAAAAGATAAGATAATAAAATAAAATAAAATAAAAGGCATCCAAACTGGAAAAGAAGAAGTAAGAGTCCCTGTTTGCAGGTGACATGATCTAATGTATCAAACAGCCTAAAGATGCCCTAAAAAAATAGAATTAACACATTCAGTAAAGTTGCAGGATACAAAACCAGCATACAAAAATCAGTTTCTATATACCAATAGCGAATTATCTGAAAATGAAATTAGGGAAACAATCACATTTACAATAGCACCAAAAAGAATTAAATTAATAAAATGAAAGACTGGTGTATAGAAAATTATAGAACATTGACAAAAGAAATTAAATAAGACACAAACAAATGGAAAGGCATCCATTTCATAGATCAGAAGACTGAATATTCTCAAAATATCCATAATACACAAAGCAACTTAAAGAGTCAACACAATCCCTATCCAAATCCCAATGACTTTTTTACATAGAAATAGAAAAAAATGATTATCATTCATATGGAATCACAAAGGTACACAAACAGCCAAATCAATCTTAGGCAAGAGCAAATATTTCAAATTATATTACAAAGTGACGTTAATCAGAACAGCTTGGCGTTGGCACAAAGACAGGCACTGAGTCCAACAGAACAGAATAAACAGCCCAAAATTAAAGTCACACATGCATACAGAGTCAGCTGATCTTTGCCAAGAGTGCCGAGACTACACAATGGGGAAAGGCAGTCTCCTCAACAAATGGTGCTGGAGGGGCGCCTGGGGGGCTCAGTCAGTTAAGTGTCTGGCTTCGGCTCAGGTCATGATCTCACAGTTTGTGGGTTCAAGCCCCGTGTCGGGCTCTGTGCCGACAGCTCAGAGCCTGGAGCCTGCTTTCAATTCTGTGTCTCCCTCTCTCTCTGCCCCTCCCCTGCTCGCGCTGTCTCTCTCTGTCTCTCAAAAATAAATTAAAACACATAAAATATTTTTAAAAAACAAATGGTGCTGGAAAACTGGGTATCTACACACAGATGACTGAAATTGAACCATACCTCATACCATACACAAAATGCAACTCAAAACGGGATAAAAATTGAAATGTTAAGATTTGAAACTATAAACCTCCTAGAAGAAAACATTGAAAAAAAAAAAAAGCTTTGTGACACTGATCTTAGCAATGATTTCATGGCTATGACATCAAAAGCACAGATAACAAAAGTAAGCAAGTACATCAAACTAAAAAGCTTCTGCACAGCAAAGGAAGTAGTCAAGAGTGCAAAGACACCCTATGGAATGAAAGAAAATACTAGGGGGCCATATATCTGATTAGAGGTTCAACTCCAAAATATATAAGGAGCTCCTACAATCCAATAGGTTAAAAAAAAAAAACCACTATGAAGAACTTGATTTTAAGATGGGTTATGGGCTTGAATGGACATTTCTCCAAAGAAGATGTACACGTGGCTAACAGGTAGATTAAGACATGATGAACAGGACTAATCACCAGGGACCTGCAAATCAAAACTATGACAAGTGGTCAGGATGGCCACTGTAAAAAAAAAAAAAAAAAAAAAAAAGACAGCAAACATTGGCAAGGATGTGCTGGACTCAGAGCCCTTGCACACTGTTGGTGGGAATGGAATAGCCACCAGGGAAACCAGCTTGGAGGATCCTCAAAAAATTAAAACTAGAACTTCCGTAGGCTTCCGCACCCTCACTTCTAGATACTTATCCACAATAACTGAAATCGGGGTCTCAAAGAGATGTCTGCACTCCCACGTTCACCGCAGCAGGAGTCACAACAGCCACGATGGGGTAACAATGTAACTCTCATCAGCAGAAGGATGAATTCAAAAACTGCGGCATTCAAGTACAATGAAGTATCATTTAGCCCTTAAAGGAGAAAGAAATACTACAATTTCCAACAACATGGATGAATCTTGAGGATGTCACGCTAAGTGAAATAAGCGAGTCACAAGAGAGACAAATACTGCATGATTCCGTAGACACGAGGTATCAACGAAGTCAAAGTCATAAAGCGGAGGAGGGAATGGTGGCCGCCAGGGACTGAGGGGGGAGGAAATGAGGAATTACTAATAAAAGGGCAACACTGTATCTGCAGTCTACAAGAATATATGGCAGAATTTAAAAAATGTTATGAGGGTAGATCTCATGTCAAGTATTCTTTCCACAGTACAAATTTCTTTACAAAATGCCTCCATTGCAGGAGAGCACTGAGGTTGGCCATCTCCTACATTCGTGACTTCTTTTTTCACTTTCCTCATTCAGATACGCAAGGAAGAAATAGCATTAGTGATCTTGAAATAATTACCACCATAATCCACCTAAACTGGGACTGCCGTGGTTAATTTAATTTTCAAAATGAAATTACAGCGGATCCAAAGGAAACTCTTCAGACTTTCACATTTCCAGTTTGGCAAACCCGAGTCTTTCTGTCAAACAGGACATTCCCAGTGCCCGGCAACTAACACAGAATCGGACACACAGACACAAGCACGCATGTGAGCCTACTGGTCGGCATGTTTATATTTTGCTGATGAAGTTTTAAAAAATCCATCATTCTTACCTTTCCAAAACTCCCTTTACCAATGGCCCGCAGAATCTGAAAATGGTCAAAGTTGACTGCAAAAGAAAAGAAGGGAAAGAAAGAGACAAATCAGGTTTGCCACACCTTGTCCTGGTCCTTAGAAGTCCACCCTGTGTACCCACCCATTTATTCCAAATGGCTTCTGGTTCCATTTGCATTATATTTGCCATGACAGCATCCGCCGCTGAAGGGATACTTCCCAGCTCACATCATTTCCCCTAGCATCTCCCCAGGGGGTATATAAGATGAGGGGCATCTTTGGGGCCCAGGGGAAGGGATGACAGAGAAAACTCTAAATGCCTGGATTGCCAAATTCTTGCACCTGCTGTTCTCTTTGCTCGGACGCCCTTTTCCTACTCCTGGCTCTTGTCTTGTCCACCTGGCACTCTCCTCTTACACACTCAGCCCTCAGCTCACCTGTCTCAGGTCCTTCCTTCTTGGATGTCTGCCCAACCATGGCCCCCTGCGCTCCTGAAAGATAAGGACCATGATTCCACGGTCTTGTCCTGGTATTGCCCTGTCTCGTGCCCCCCTCCATGCCTCAGCTTCCAGTGAGTCTCCTCATTCTTGTGAGTTGGACTGCCTTCCTCTGGTCTGCGTTCCACCCCTACCTCTACATCACAGCAGGCCAACAACATGTCCATGCCACTAAATCCAATGGACACCTTTCTGTCCTCCTTTTCCTTGGCCACTCTGTCCTTTTCCAAGCACCTGCACGGCCCCTGCGGAGCACGCCCTCTTGGTTTTCCGGTTCATGCCTCAGCTCATGCTTCGCACACTCAGCTGCATCGTCCCAGCCATGAGGTATGAGAGTCTGTCAAGCCTCCGTCTCCCACCTTCCTCTTCTCGCTGGGCCCAAAGGCCTCAGCCAGCACCTAATTGCCAGTGACTCCAAGGACCCTTCTCTCTGGCCTCCAGGCTCTACGCACTGACTGCCAACTCGTGAAGCTTCAAAGCCACTTTGAACCCAGCAGATCCAACATGGAGCAGAGGCGGGGAGCTCCCACACGCATGCGGCCTCACCCACTCAAAGCCTGGAACCCCTCCTCCGCCCCCCTCCCCTGCCCCTCTCTCTCAACCCCTTCTTGGACCTTCGTCAGGTTTGGTCCCCTGTACCTCTTGGCTCTCTCTCATCTGTCTACCTGTGGCCACCCTCTGGCCCAGTCCTCCAGCCTCTCTTGACCCTACCATCCTGGGACACGTTTCTGCCTGTCCCTGGCTCCCTTCCAACGCCCCGTCACTGCCCTCCGGGAAGAGAGCAAACTCCTACACAATCAGACACTTGACTCTTCTGCTCACCACCTACCGCGTGCTCCACACCCTCCACACTCCGGACGCACAGGCTTCTTTTCTGTGCCCCCAACAGCCACTCCCTGGGCTCCTCCCGCTCTCCCCCTCACCGTACACGTGTTAACTCTCCCGCATCCTCTTCACCTTACACATCCAGGGGGAAACTGTGCCCACCCTCAGATTTTCGGCCCCCCTACGACTCTCTCCCAGCAGGACTTTCCTCCCAACACCATCGTTCCGTGTTCTTTTACATGGATTTCACTAAGATTATGTTTTCCCCACTAGACGCGAAGCCCCCTGAGGTCGGAGGCCTGTTTGTTTCTCCCACTGCGCCCCGAGCACCTAGCACGGTGCGAGGACACAGTCAATATTCAACAAACACTCATCAACAAAGGGGCTGATTGAAAGCGGATCTCCAAGCACGCCTGCTCGTGCATAATGAGCTTCCGGTAAGTATTTTTTAATTAGATTGAATGACAGCCAGGTTCCAATAACTAGGAAAGGCGCGTCATTTACAAAAGATGAAGTGAACTGATTAGTGCGCCCCATCATGGGGGCGAAGACGTGGGGAAGCGAAGGAACACAATTAGTTCCCTGCGTGTTGAACATACACGAAGGAGGGCAATTATTTTGAATCGGGTCCCCGCAGAGCCAAGGTCAGAGCAGCGTGCTCTCCCACACCCAACGTGCTTAGCATAGAGAGGCGGAGTTAATGGTTAACTTAGTGGACCCTGTGTCTTTGACCTGGCGTGGCTTCCTTTGCACGTAACTTGTCAGGAAAGGGAACCCTAGGCCTTCACGTCCTGCCCACTCACCAGAAGGTCAAAGAATTAAAACACGAGGTGCGTGGACTGTGTTTCGGCAGGTGCCCAGCAGCAAGCCAGGAAATGTGGCCTCTCTCGTGAGCCCCAAGGCCCCAGCATTGCCAGCCATCCCCCCACTTTGCAGCAAACGTCTCTGCTTCCGCGAAGGCTCCCTGTGACATCAGGACACCATCCCTCTGGGACCTGGTTCCACGGGCCCGCAGAGCCATTTTTCCAACACCCCTTACTGGGGGGGAACTCCTGCCCGGCCGCGGATGCGAGGTACGCGTGCTTTCTCAAGAAACCTCTCCCCACTTCCCAGGCATCTGTTTCTCTGACCTCCTGCAGACGTGCCTGTCCGGGCATCAGGAGGACCGGCCTGAGCTTAGGTCCCTAACTCCGCTCTGCCACAGCCCTGAGTGATTCACATGGCCTCTGTGTGCCTCACTTATCCGACCTGTGAAGTGGGGGCAACAGTGCCTACCTCCCACAAAAGCGTGGAATAGGGCCTGGCACAGCGCAAGGTTTAAAAAAGTCCTGGCTGTGTGCGCTGGGGGACAGACGGCCGTCCTCCCTCCCATCAGCCTAGTCCAAGAAGCAAAGAAAGAGTAAGTAAGTTCCTATTTGTCTCATGTATCATGTTGGAAAGCCCTAAGGAACACGAATTTTTGTAGGAGTACGGATGAATGAGATTATTTACAGCATGATAACACTAATTATTAAAATAATAACAGATTTTGGCATTTTCCAGCTGGCTCAGGAACGATACCCCTCTCCAGTGAGGAGACAACGCAGAAGAGACAAGCCCTCCTAGGAAGGCCGGTCCCCTGAACGCCCCTGGCTCCTGCCCCGTCAAAGGTGGGGTGAGCTGAGCGGCGTGCTGGACAAGGAACCGCACCCCCATACTGCTGTCCGTTCTATTCTCTCTTTGGCACCTGTCTTCAGGGAGCAAGCTTTCCCTCTGCTCCTTCTTTCCAGAAACATCCGAGGGCCACCGCTATGTGCAGGGGACCGCAGTGTCCAGCACAGGCCCCGAAGGGCAGGGGAGTCTGGTAACTTGGCATCGGGGAGCCCTGCGGCACCCTCCTGGGCCCCGATCCTCAACCCCAGGTAAGACTCGATTCTCCACCGGCATCTCCTGTCATTGTCTCTTAACTGGAGACAGGTATTCATTACTGAACCACCTGGAAAATGCCAGAACCCGTCATCATTTTAATAGTGAGTGTCATCAGGCCGCAAATAATATCGCTCATCTGTATCCACTACCAAACATGTGTTCCTCAGGGGCCTCTGGCATCATAACATGAGACAAACAGGAACTTACTGAATGTTTATTTGCTTATTGGACTAGATTGGATTTAAATGGCTTTGGGCATATGGTCTGTGTTTCCCATCGACCTGGCGCCTCCCTGAGGCGTGGTCCATCGATACTTCCATAAATAGTGCCTTCTGTGAACACACTTTGAACACATTTGAGCTTCACAGTTGGTCGGCGAGGAGTTTGAAAAGGCTTCAGTGATGGTGCCAAGCCAAAGGCGGGCCTAGAAACGCCACTGTCACGTAGGGTTGTGGCCCAGAGCAAGAGGGCATGGCCGGGGAATGTGAGGAGTTGACAAGCGAGTTCAAATCTCGTCCTGGTCTGCCTGGGGCCCTCCGGGTTTTAGCACTGAAAGTCCTGCACCCCGAGAAGGCCCGGGGTCCTGGGAGAAACAGCTGGTCACCTGTCAGGGTTCTAGGTCATTAACCTGCCCCAGCTGGAAGGCGTCGCAGCGTGGCCGGGGCTCGGGGACAGTGAGGTGCACTCTGAAAAAGGGTCTGTCCAGACCACCAGATACAGAGCTGCCCGGGGTGACAATGTGACACACGTGCTGTTAAGGTAGAAACAAGGGCCACAACGCTGCCCAAAGACAAAGACAAGGCGTGGCAGGGACCCCAGCCAAACAAGAGAGCAGTGGCATCTGCCTGGGAGACTGTCACACGGACAATGAAATGACACATGGGCCATTAGATACAGGCTGGGGCTCCTCGGTGGCTCAGTCAGTTAAGCATCCGACTTCAGCTCAAGTCATGAGGTAACAGGTCGTGGGTTCCAGCCCCGTGTCGGGCTCTGTGCTGACAGCTCAGAGCCTGGAGCCTGCTTCAGATTCTGTGTCTCCCTGTCTCTCTGACCCTCCCCTGCTTACACTGTCTCTCTCTGTCTCTCAAAAATAAATAAACATTAAAAACAATTTAAAAAAAAATAACTGATTGTTGACCAGCTATGCTCAACTCTCCCTTCTTCCTTCAGAAGGAGACTCAGAGGAGCGCGTCCAGGCCCAGGCAAGGAGTCAGAACCAGCCCTGCCCAGTGGTGTTCACCAGGATCCCCTCCAGCTTCTTAGAAATAACCACACCCCGACTCTGGAGCTTCTGGGGAGAGGCCAGAGAATCTGCACGTCTAACAAGTTCCCAGGTGATATTGACGGTCCAGGGGCCATCACCCCTGCACAACTGTGCACTCCACTTTCCCAGACGCTCATGCCACTGGCAGTGACCTTGTGACACAGGCCTAGTCATCGAAATCTCAGCAGAGGATCACTACATGTCTTTTAAGGAAGGCATTTTTTTTCTTGATGAAAAGGGACAGTCACAGGTGGAGTGGCTCTCTTCAACCCTCCTGCCTCCTCCTGCCACAAATATGGATGTAAAGTCTGGAGCTGCAGCAACCACCTTGTGGCTCTGAGACAACAAACAGAAGCAAAAGGCCAAGACAGTGCAGAGAACCCAGGTCCCGTCTGAGGCCGTGCCGGCAACCACCTCCCTCTCGACTTACTACATTAAAAACTGCATTCTTGTTTGTCCAAGCGACTGTGAGCCAAGTTTGCTCCTAATGGAAGCCAGAAGCTTCCATTCTGATACACAAAGGCCAGCCCCATAGGGGTTTGGTAAGTGCCAACTACTTCATTGTTGGATTTCCAGCCTCATTGTAAATGTACTAAAAGACAGAAGAAGAAAGTTGTTTGGGGTGTAAACATAAGGGCCAGGCTCCCTGGATGTGAATTCTGACTCTGCCATTCACCAGCTGGGTGACCTTGGGGAAGTCACTTACCCTCTCTGTGCCCCAGTCTCCTTACTCACAAAATGGGTATACTAAAATACCTACGTAGCATGGTTGTGGACATTCAACGAATCCATACAGGTTAAATATTTAGAACAGTGCTGGCCCTGAAGTCAAGGCTACTGATAGTAGGTATGATCACCATTAGTATTCTGCGTGTGAGCCTGTTCCCTGCGTGTCACCTTTACGAGACAACACTAGTCTCATTAAATCACGACCCAACGTCACAGGGGTGATGAAGCCAGAACCGTATGTGCCTGTTAGTTAGTGACGGTGATTAGCATGCTGCATAAATCTAGTTGATCTACCGTTCAAGCCAGCGGGCTCTTTTCTCATTTCCATCAAACCAATTATTTCTAAGGAATTTCATGGCTTTCTTCCAACACGCTATAGTCACGAAGCAGTGTATTCAGTGGCAAATGTGAATTTTCAAGATGGCTAATTACCCTTTCAAACAATCTCTAATGGAAGGTAACCCCCAATAACCATCCCATAAAAATATATGCCTTTGGGACGCCTGGGTGGCTCAGTCGATTAAGCGTCTGACTTGGGCTCAGGTCATGTTCTCACGGTTCATGGGTTCGAGCCCCGTGTCAGGCTCTGTGCTGACAGCTCAGAGCCTGGAGCCTGTTTCAGATTCTGTGTCTCCCTCTCTCTGTGCCCCTTTTGCTCATGCTGTTTCTCTCTCTCAAAAATAATAAACATAAAAAAATTTAAAAAACATATGTCTTTAAGGAGCGCACGCATCAGGTAGGGACAGCAAGCGACTGTCCTGTTTCCTGCCTCCCTGAAAAGCTAAACGGGGAGCTCCTTCCTCGCACCCACACACACTGCGCACAGGCTGGCCGTGCGGGTGTAGGAAACTTCACCCAAAAATGCTGATTTCCAACATCGTTTCAAATATTGAAAGATCCGTTTAAAAACGGCCCTCCAATGCCCCCTGGCAACAGGACGATCGTCTTCTCTCTGATTCACCGCTGTCCGCGCCAGCCTCACACACCTCCATTCCCTGACTGACCCTGAGAGCAGCTGAGTTTGGACCACGGACGGCACTGGGAAGAGTCCTAACAGATGGCGGAGCCGGGCAGGGGCGGAGGGGGGCAGGGGCGGAGGCGGAAGGGCAGGTTTGGAATCCCACTTCGCTTCACACCCAGCTTCACCACTTGGGTCACTGTGAGCCCGAGGAGAAGGTAAATTGGCTTCCTTGATTTTCCCGTCAGTGAAGCGGGGGTAGTGATGCCTCCCTCCCCAAGTCAGGGTCAGGGCCATGGGCAGGGTCAAAGGGAAAAGCTGACTCAACATATGGAAGCCACTCAGAAGACAATCAGTCCAGACCAGTGAGTACCCTTGAGAGTCCCGACTCAAACCCCTCCTCCAGCTAGAGACTCTTAGCCCAGCCACTTAGCATCTCAGAACCTCAGTGTGTGCATCCTTAAAATGGGACGATGGCCATCTGGTTGAATTTTTCTCAAGATAAGACTATTCTGTAACGGGCACATGATGCCAGGGATCCCGTGGCTCTGGTCCTCTCTGTCATTAGCACACAGGTAACATGGGCACCCGGGGGACTGGTTGAGGATGGACCGGAGCCCCATGCATCCCTGAACCCCAGGTGCCTGGCAGGTAGGAGGGAGTAGGAACCCACAAGACACCTGCGTACATGCAGGGGTGAACCAGGCAGTGAAGGGTGAGAACAGGGAGGGGACTCTTCGGGGCCCAGGGAGTGGGATCACCTTGTTCACAGGAAATTACTTCGTCCACACAGGAACGGGGGATGACCCCGGTGCAGCAGGCATCACCATGAAATGCTTCTATTAATCACTCCTGCAACAAATATTTACTGGTGACTAATGATCTATAGTGGGGATGCGTCCTGGCTGAACGTGCGTGTGCTGGGTGCCCGGCCCTGTTCTAGGTGCTGGGGCCCAGCAGTGAACACGACACAAAAGGACCCTCCACCCATGAAGCTGACCTTCCAAGGCACACGGCAAATAACCCACTGATCTATAACCCAGTGGTAAATTCTATGAAGGAAAACAAATCCATATGTATTTATTTCCTGCTGCTCTAAGAAGGGACCGCAAACGAAGTGGCATAAATAATACAGGTTTGTGATCTTACGATCCCGGAGGTCAGAAGTCTGACACGGCTCCCACTGGGCTTGCACCAAGCTGTCAGCAGGGCTGGGCTCCTTCTGGGGCCCTGGGGGGCCACTGGTCGGTCCCTGGCCTTCTGCAGCTCCCACAGGCTGCCCGCATTCCTTGGCCGATGGCCCGCGTCGCTTCAACCTGTGCTTCTGCTTCGAGGACCACGGCTCCATCTCTGGCCACGCCCCTCCCCTCACAAGGACGCCTGTGATCTCGTCTCCCCATCTCAAGGCCCTTACTCCACCCACACCTGCAAGGTCCCTTCTGCCGTGTCATCTGCGATACACACAGGTCCCCGGACTAAGACGTGGACATCTTTGGGAGACGTCATTCCGCCAAGCCCACCGGGTAAAGGCATACATAGATGGCGAAAGTTGGGAAAGAGCCTAGACAAGACCAGGTAGGCCCTTCTAAGGAGAGAACAGCTGAGCAGATCCTGGGAGAAGGTGACAGAACATGCCACCTGGATATCCAGGGGACAGTTACCGCAGGTGGAGGGAGACAAGTGCAAAGGTCCCGGGTGGGAACCTGCATGGGGGTCCCCGGGCACAGCCGACAGGCGAGGCTGGGCGGCGTGCAACCTGGGGATAAGAGAGAGGGGAGCCAGTCACTTGGGGCTGGGTCAGGGCTTTGGGAAAGGTCCAAATTCAGCTGTGAACTCAGGGAGGCAAACCTACCACACGACGGTAAGCCAAGACGGGGGTCCCGGCACCTGCCACAGCCCCGCAAATGCAAGCTTAGCTGGCAGTGGGCACAGAGGATTTCCAGGGAAGTAAAAGTACCCAGCAGGATGCCGTCACGGTAGACACACGTCACACATTTGTCCAAACCCACTGGGTGCCTGACACCAAGAGGGAAACCTCGTGAAGCCTGCAGACTCCGGGTGATGTGTGCCATGTAGGCTCATGGCCGTAACGAAGGTGCCCCCCTGGTGGGGGAGCTGATTATGGGGGGCTCAGCTGTGTGGGGGCAGAGGGATATGAGAAGGCTCTAAATCTTCCCTTCACTTTTGCTGTGAACCTTGAACAGTTTTGGGTTTTTAAATTTAAATTCAAGTTAGCGAACATACAGTGTAGTCTTGGGTTCAGGAGTGGAACCCAGGGATTCATCTCTTCCATACCCTACCCAGTGCTAATCCCGACAAAGGTCCTCCTTAGTGCCCATCACCCACCTGGCCCATCCCTCCACCCACCGCCCCTCCCGCAACCCTCAGTTTGTTCTCTGTATCTAAGAGTCTCTTATGGTTTGCCTTCCTTTCTGGTTTTATCATATTTTTGCGCAGCTGGCCTGGCTGGCCTCCAGTAGAGAGGAGAACAGCCACTTGGTTAGCAGCACTGGGGACACTGGTTACTTACTGGACAAAAACAAAACTGGGGCACCTGGGTGGCTCAGTGGGTTGGGCATTTCACTTCGGCTCAGGTCATGATCTCGTGGTCAGTGACTTCAGGCTCTGCACTGGGCTCTATGCTGACAGCTCAGAGCCTGGAGCCTGCTTCGGATTCTGTGTCTCCTTCTCTCTCTGTTCCTCCCCCTGCTCACACTTTCTCTCTCTCTGTCTCTCAAAAATAAATAAACATTAAAAAAAAATATATTAAAAAAACAAAATCAAGTAAGTATCTGTTCACTAGATCCCCAAATAATATTGAGCAAATCAGAGTTCAATGTAACAACATCCTAAACGATCAAGTTCAGTGCCTATGAAGAATACTAGGCGTGTCCCTTCTCCATAACTCAAGGAGGTGACCATCCTGGTGTGTGACGTCCTCCTCCAGCAGGTAAGCTAGTTACTTAAAGGCCACAGGCTCGCACGCTGCCCCAGGACCGGGACAGACAGTCCCGTCCCTAAAAAGAGTATACTGAGAACCACTCTAAATACCCAAGACTACCAGTCGCTCCCAAAAACTCCCACCACATCCTGTTCATGTGTCGGTCCCAACACTCAGGGCCTGGGTGGGACTGTCTTGGTGCACAGCCACCCCCTTCCCTCATCCCCGGTTCCTCGGCCCCAAGGTGCGGGTCTCTGCCATGGTTACACCCAGGACTCCGGGTCAGCTGGACACCGACCCAGGCCCTGGCAGCGTCCACTCCAGACACTCTGCTGTCCCTCCAGACTTCTCACACACCCCTGCTCGCGTCCCCAGCACAGAGCTGACAATGGCATTTGCGAAACTCAGCTGCAGCCACTCTTTCAGCCTCATTAAAAAATGTTTTGTTTTTTAGTTGATAAATGTGTTTCATAAAGCCCAAAAGCCTTTTTTCCCCCTCACTCTGCACTGTTATCAGCAAAAGATTGTATTGAGAAACATTTAGGAAATCGCACGCCTAATTCGTACAGGAAAATATTATATGGCAATAATGTCAGGACAGAAGCTCATTTGGATGCTGGTGGAAATGTGGAATCCGTGATAAGGAAGGCGTCAAACACGTGTTTGAGAGAAAAGAGTAAGAGCGAGGTTAATAATTAGTGGAAAGCAAGACGGTCTCAGACAATCTGCTTCCTCTGCACCCAGCATGTTAGGGTCCCGTGGCCACCATAACAAAGTGCCACAAACGAGGTGTTTAAAACAACAAAGATGTGGTCTCTCAGAGCTCTGGAGACTGGAAGTCTGAAATCAAGGTGTTGACAGGACTACGCTCCCTCCAAATGATCCAGGGAAGGATCCTTCCTTGCCTCCTGCAGCCTCCTGGAGGCTCCCACAATCCTTCTGTGCCTGAGCTTGAACCCCACTGTCACACGGCCTTCCCACTGCTCTGTCTCCATCTTTCTTCTCTTCTTCCAAGGACCCTAGTCATTGAAGTAGGGCCCTACTCCAGTGTGACCTCATCTTGACTGATTACATCTGCAAAGACACTACTTCCAAAGACTGTCACATTCTGAGACTCTGGGTGGACATGAATTTTGGAGGGGTGCTATTCAACCCAGGGCACCCAGAACAGCACCTGGCTCAGAGAAGAGGATCAATAAAGGATGGATGGATGGATGGATGGATGGATGGATGGATGGAT